>JAHDVE020011506.1:0-151079 GCA_022606495.2 Halesus radiatus | reverse complement strand
GTTTTTATTATTTTGACAGCTGTTTCGGCGTTCGAAGCCATTTTGAAACTGTGGTTACCCCACGTTGAGACGAAAAAAAACTGGGCAATTGAGCTTTGAAACCTAATTATTTTCCGTCATATTTATCCTTGTCATATTTAAATTTTTAAGAATTTTTAATATTATCCTCAATTTAACTCATATTTGGCTTATATTATTGAAATATGATTTCGATAAAAATTAATGAAAATAATCACCTTAATTGGAGGATCTGGGTTCGAGTTATTTTCTGTGCCTATTTCTGATTCACATATCGTTGAGATTTTTTAATGATATAAATATTTTCTTTCACAATTATTTACAAATTAAATACAATCTCATTTCCGACCTGGTTTAAAACTTCATCTGTATTTCTCCCAATATATCGTAATTAATAGCAAACGCATTAATTGTTTAATTTCTCAACCATATTACACAACCAATCATAGCCTAATTAAAACTTCAAATAGAATTTTGCATAGAATTAATCATCTCGAATCCAGATTCTAATGAGATTTCTGTATTTGATTTGATGCAAGGATAAGAAAAAAGCGAAACTAATTTTAATTGAACTAATAAAAGGAATCATCTGCGATTATATAATCCTCTTTAAGGTCTGTTCATGTCTACCAGCACCAGTAATAGAACAGTACACTACAGGCACAGCACAGTCGCGAGTATGGCTCTCAACTGATTTTATCATTTTATAACCTAAATTCTCTGGCCAAATCAATCAATTTATCACAATACATCTTCACGGTTTTGCAATATTTGCGTCTAATGGCGCCAACTGACAAAGATGGCGGTGTTAACATTATTTCATACTAACTGCGCAGGCGCAAACGTCCCAAGCGGCACCAGCAAGTTAAAATATTCTAGCCGACAATCTCGGCCGGTGTTCGGCGTGCATATTCGGATACGTTACGCTTACGTACGCTGTAATATGAATGTTTTCATATGGAATGTAGGCGACTAATGTTGTCGTGCCTGTGCTGTACTGTTCTGCACTGCGCGGTGCCGGCAGATGTGCATAGACCTTTAATTAGATCTATCAACATTGCGAAAACAAATTAAATTGATGACTACGGTTATTATTTCAAAAGAACATTAATTATTTTTGTCCATTTCGGCATCTTATTTCGATTTAACCTGAAATCATCAGTATGGATGTTCTTGGTAATTTCCATATTAAAGCAGTGCTCATCTACTTTGTAAACACGTAAAAAAAATAAGCGCACATTCGATGGACCACCTTCATTTAATATGCAACATCAATTTTTGAACTCCGACTTAATTGAAAATTTGAGAAAAACATCTCAATAAAAAATGGGTAATTCCATTGGACAACAATATCTACACTGGATTGTCGTGCATTGATCTATGACCACAGGTTTGCTGTGTGTATTTTTTTATGTTTAGGAATGAATTGTGCCTTGAATAAATCAAATGATCAATTTTAAAAATTATTATCCTTTTCGGGTTGCAACCTATTGAGTTTCGTCATCTGCTTCAAAGCCCGGAGATACGTAACTCAATTTTAATTAAATATTATCTTTTTTATGAATGTTTTGATTTTTGATAGGTAATCTATATTAAAGGTATGTTTTTCTTCCTCATAGTACTAACCAGTACTTGATTACTCTATAATATTTGTTTTTCTACTTAATTATTATGCTATACGGTCGCGCCATATTGTTAAGGGGTATGGGTACTTGCTTAGTAATAATGAATAAGTAAACCTCAGTATATATTCCTTCCTACCTACTCCACCTCTCCTGACTTACTACCTGCCTTCGAGTTCAGTTGCAATTAAAATCTGGGATCGTGGAGGTGATATTTTAAATGATTTTATGGAGAGAAAGGGAAATTGTAAAGGGATACTGGTGACTATTGAAGTGAGTTGAAGTTCATTTTCGTATCTTTTCTCCAATTTGAGCTTTTTTTCTATTATTGATGTCCCACAGGCTCAAATTAAATATATTGAAGATACTGTTCATCGAGATTATCAAGTGCGAAATTTATTACCTATATTTATAGATACTGATGACATCATTTAGGGGAATTGGTCCTTTGAGGAAATCACGCGAGAAAGCATTTAAATTATTCCCGGCTTCGCCCGTGACCGGCCGGTACAGTGAAGTCGTCGAATCGTGTCACCACTATGCTTAAATTATGTGGTTTAAGTAAATGATTAGTCTATACCGTTTTCTCGTCTCTTTAAACTGTGTTAATTATTATACCTACTACAATTAAAGTGTCTGGTATATATTATTAATTTATCTGTACTATTTTTCACATCTCTTTACATTCAATTATTATAGCACTTATTATGAACTAAACTTATCAATTTGACTGCCATGAAGCGGGTTTAACGATTTTAACGGTGTTATATATGTTTGACGGTATGTTGTGTATTGTGTATTCTTACCAATACTTACCAAGTGTCTTCGTTAAAGATTGTCGCGGAGATAAAGAAAAGAAGGGTCACCATTTGATTAATTTATTTCTCAACGCGAACAAAATTCAGAAGGTAAATTTAAAAGCGAGAAGTGATGCAAATGCAAATCAGCAAGTCACTAGTATGTTCTACTACACGACCGATTCGGCAGGAGGCAGAAAAGCGAATGAAATCACGGTTCTGTGGATAACATAACGTCATTCGATTGTCTTTTGTTTGTAGTAGGGATACCATATGTAAAAATAAATTTTATGGCTAATAAGTTGCTTGCATATTACATGGGATTTTCTCCTAGTTGGTCAGTCATGGTTTTCTTTGTTTCAAATCAATAAATATCATTGTTTTTACTAAAAAAATTAAATTAATGAGAAATAATGTATCAATGTAGAACGATTGCGATATGAAAAATATTCACAAATTTATGGAAAAAATGCATTGTCATCAAAAATTATTTTCTTTTCTTTAATGGTTCGTTTTTTTGGGATAGGCACAGGTTTTCAGCCTTTGTGGACTGCACGCAACTGCTACACTGTAACTCACGGATCTGACGAAAGTTCAAGTAGTTGAGAATTGTTCAAGAAATTTGTTAAAGAAATAGTCATTTCTTTTTTGCAATACGTTAGTAAAAAAAAAGGCGGAGTATGTATATAATAAGTTTTTCTTCTTAAGGGGAACGGCTGCGGTGCCTGTTTCATACAAAACTGAATTTTGGATTGGAGGCCAAAATACCCATCCAAACGGAATGATCTATTTTATAAATTAAAGGTTTAGTAAATATCTAGTACGGATGAGAAGTTGTTTTTTTTACCTTATTAAATATCGGCCATTAAAGGAATTGATTTTTTGTGGCATTTTAGATACATCTTTAACAATTATTTAGGGGCATCTAATTTCACGAACTATGAAAGTGGCGATAATTCAACACACATATTTTATCTAACATAACCTAATTACTATTTTAAAAGTTTAATTAGGTTAGGTTAGATTAGGTTTTAGGGTAGTTTTTTTTTTGTACTTTAGTGACTTTTAAAAAGTGTGACGGTTCATACGTCTGTTGAATTGTCCGGTCACCGTGTGAACGATATTGGCGACACTTTCGTGCGCGTGGCTTCATGCTAATAATAATTCGTGAAACATTGTTTCTATTATCTATGGATGCGGCCCGGACAGCCAGGCATTCAGCAGTATTATAAGTATCTCTGTAGATAGTAGATATAGAGATACAAACCACTTTTACCGGCATCATTATTGTACATAGCAAATAGCCACAGCAGACAGTCGGGCGCTGCGGTATGCAGAACGGATGTAGAACGCACAAAGAAGAAGATGGACATACATATCATGCTCAGAATCCGATGTACATACACATGACGATGCATTACGATATGCGATACCAGACACAACAAATCGACAGTAATAATAATAATAATCGGCACTCCAGCGATCGGAAATTAACCCAGATTCGGGCGAAAGGAAAGGCGAGTGAGATGACCAAGTGAGCACGGTCCCTCTTGCCTTGCCTCTCGCCTCTCGCCTCGTGATTGATAACTTATCAAAATGCGAGCGTGAGAATTATTGCAGTTGACTGTGTCGGATGCGAATAATTCCTAAATTATAACCTCATCATAATTTCACTTTTAAGCGTTTTTACTTTATCACGGTGTGCGAAATGTTGTGTTTTTTTTAATGAGTATGAAATAGCGTGCATTGATCTATGACCAATGGCAGGCTGTGTGTAGTTTTACAAGTGAGGTTATCATCTTCCGCTGATTTTCACGACCAACTGAATAAATGAGTGTACAAGTTCCTTATAAAATTCCTAGAAAAAATACATTTCGATCAAAAATTGGTCGCCTTTTTTAATAGTACGATTTTATTAGGGTAGCCACAGCTTTTCAAGTATTATTTTATATTTATTTATTTACTCAATTTGAACAAGTATTTATAATATTAGGGATTTTTTTATCTAATTAATCAAAATTATATTGTTTATGCAATGTATTTGCAATACCGAAAACATTGTAAAAAAGACATAAAAAATAGATCGATTTATTGATCCATCGTATTTGAGAAGTACGGTATGTATGGCCTGCAAGCTACTGGCAGATAGGTTGGTACTCTCAGTGAAAGACTTCCATAAAGAATCGAAACGTTGCTTGAAGTGGCTTAACCGTGTTTGGTGATCAGATTTAAATAGCCAGGTATTCCCAACCTTTCTCCTCCCTTCAGCCTCGTGACATACCCCAATTGAGGCTGCCATAATCCCACTGACTCTGGACAGTCATGAGCAGTTTGAACTCTTGCGCGGTATTCTAAAAAAAATATATTGAATTTTATATTTTAAATCTTTTCCTGAAAACCTGTAGCTATTGCAGTTTCCATAAATTCACTCCCTAAAGCTAGCTGTTGGTAAACTCAATTATGAACTCAGAACACTTTTAAACTTTCCTAGTAAAAATTTCTGATATCGGTACATTAGTTTGCCCGGTTGGCAGGCGATTGATCCACGGCTTCGTGAGTTCATCAATTTAGGAGGCGGGTAAGTGAACGGCCGCGCGCCGCCCCGACACCATTCATTTGTTAATCAAAACCTCTGCCATAGGTCACCCCGAGTAGTTCGCTACGTTTGGCGACTTAGCAGGGGTGCCCGGGTTCATGGGTTGAAATTTTTCCATGTCTTGGTGGCAGAAGGGTCTGTCCACCAGCTGCGAGGTGGACCGTATCGGGAGACCCTTTGACCTCTCCAGCCGGACTCTCTCAACCCATCACCTTCACCGCATTGGGAGGGATGGAATAATAAATCATCAGTCACTCGTGGACACACCAACCCCTAGATCCCTATCCACCCTTCATACATGTTTTCCTTCCTGGAGCTTCATCTACTTTCTTTCCTTAAAAATACCGACTAAATTTAAAGCTACGTTCTCCATTATTGCGCAAGCAAAAAAAATCTGATTTTTTTCTACAGGGTAGGCAAATAAGATGTAACAAAACCCAACTCTGTCTTGCAACATATTCCTTGGTTGATTCGTAATTTAAATACTCTTATAGCTTTTCCTTCTCTCATCATATCATGTCAAATATTTAAGTCGGTTCATAATCTGGCGCATCTACTTTCATCCACTTTCAGAGATAGTCCGTGGTATCAAAATTCTGTAAAGTTTAATATTTTCTTTGGACTATTATAGAATTTTAAAATATAATAAACAAGCAAGTGAAAATTCAAAATTAGGTGGAAGTATGAAAATGTTTACTGAAGAACAGTTTAAAATACAAAATGGTATAATAATTGTTATATTTTTTTAACTATTTCATCTTTTTGTGTTTTTTTATTAGTCCTCCTCATTAGGGGGTCCTGTGATGAGGCAGACTGGAATTATTTAATTTGATTCTATCTAATTAGGTTCGTCTTTTATGTCGTTTTTAGTGTGGTTTTTAATGTTATTTCATTGACCTCTTTCAGCCTCTAGATTCTCTTTTTAGATTCGGGTCTTTTTACGTCATTCTATACAGTAGTTTATCCCACAAATTCGACAAATTTTTCAGTGCATGACCTATGTAAAATGGGACTCCAGGCTTTTATATACGAGTATATACTTTTTTTTTCTCTTTCTAAATACAGCACTTTTATTTGGAATGTATTCACACTGTTTTCGGGGTCATATATCACGAATATCTATAGGGTCAATAACTTAATTGATTCATGAATACGACCAAAAGTTTTAACCCTTTCAGACCGTACGCATATTTGAAAATACACCAAAACAGTACATCAAAAGAAAATCATCCTTTTCTAGAAGAAAATAAAATTGGTGGTTTTCGTTATTCAATTTCTGTCATAATTTTGAGCGCTAATTTTTCCAAATATTAATTAATTGTTTTTATGTTTAATTCGTAGAACTCCATTTTTTTAAGTAAATGAAATTTAATAATGTTATTATTAAGTTCTGCAAGTATTTTTAGTTTATGGCCTAAACCGCCGAAACAGCTGTCACAATAATAAAAACTTAAAATACTTGCAAAACTTAATAATAACATTATTAAATTTGATTTACATTAAATTAAAAAAGGGGTAATTTTTTCATTGCATTTTAGCTACTGGTTCAGGCGGAAGAGATTTTAATATTTTGAAAGACGATTTTTGCATTGAACCTCGATCGAGTTATTTCTCTTGTAATTTTTTCATTGCATTTTAGCTACTCGTTCAGGCGGAAGACATTTTAATATTTGGAAATACGATTTTTGCATTGAACCTCGATCGAGTTATTTCTCTTGTAATTTTTTCATTGTGAAATTTTTATATAAATTTTTTAGAATTAAAAGATCGTTATTTTTTTTTGTATACAATGTATGTATGATTTGTAATTTTGAATGAAAAACGCCCTTGGAGACCTAATATTCTTTCAAACTAAAATACCAAAAAATTATAAAATATTGAAAAAAAAACTTATAATATTCAAATAACTTCACCAATTGTTATAGAACATCAGGTACGTTCTACCACGGCTAGTTTTAATTCGGGTCTGAAAGGGTTAACGATATCGATATTCGTTAAGCACCAGCTAATTTTTAAGGTCGTCAATCAGAAAATTTGTATTACAATGCTAAGTTCAAATCAGGATAAAAGAATTCTATAGCCAATGGATTCAGTGTAAGAGATTCACTCGCATACATACGAGTATTAATTTTTTTATTTGGTTATTACAAGGTTATTATAGAAGTACCCTAGTGATGAGGAAAATAGTAAAAAAAGATTGAAATATCCATATTCGAAATACTGTAGCAATCGAATGATTTTTGTAGAATTAATCAACCCCCAAATTGACGATATCGATGATTTTGATGTTAACGAATTGAGTAAACAACGATATCAAAATTATAGACCGGTTTTCTGCAAGTTTCGTCCAAAGATGCGAAGCTAGCAGTCCATAATGTAGTACAAATACCAACCCTGATGTATGGCAGTGAGGCATGGAACTGGCGGAGGGAGGATGAAAGTAAACTGAATGCTCTAGGAATGAGATCTCTGAGGCGAATCTGTGTAAAACCATGTATGATCGTTTGAAAAATGTTGAGAATCGTAAAGAATGCAAGGGTGATGCTTAGAGTAACTATTAGTATAGTATTATTACTCTAAGGGCTGATGTAAGCGTAATGAGTGAGATTAAGAAAGGGACGCTTAGATGGTTTGGGCATGGAGAGCGTGCATGCCCAAACCATCTAAGCTTCCCGTAATAAGTGGTAATTAATCACTCTATGATGTATGACAGTGAAGCATGGAACTGGCAGAGGAAGAATGAAATTAGACTCAATGCTCTAGGAATGAGATCTCTAAGGCGAATATGTGGTAAAACCATTTATGACCGTGTGAAAATTGATGAGATTCGCAAAGAATGTAAGGCTGATGTAAGCGTAATGGGTAAGTTTAAGAAAGGGACGCTTAGATTTATTACTTTATTTGGGCAAGTACAGCAAATGAGCGAAGAAAGGAGTGTAAGGAGAATATATGACGTGAATGTGAATGGAAGAAGAAGCCGGGGACGCCCGAGGAAAACACAGCACGATCAAGTGAATCAAATACTTGAGTCAGAGGTCGGAATAATAGAAGAGAATGTATGAATGTGAATAAAGCAAGAAGTGTATGCCAAAATCGAGTTGTTTGGCAGTTCGTTCTCCCTGCCTACCACTGCGGCAAAACGGCGTGAAGGTTAGTTAGTTAGTTATATTTAAAAAAATTCGAGTTTGAGCGTTTCGTTCTATTCTTTCGTAACCATGTATTTATTTTAAAATAATTTATTTATTTGTTTTGTTTCAGGTAAGTGAGTTACATTACTTTCAACCAAGGCTGTCTTTGGAATAACAGAACTCATCATGCTAAGGTAAATAGGAACTAATATTTGTACAGTGCCCTGGAGGTGATTTTTCATAAAAACGACGCTATAGAAATCATCCAATTATTATTATTATTATTATTAAAGCACCATACTTTATTTTGGGTCTCGCATTGAATATTTCGTTCGTTATTCTTATATTAAAACTTCTTTTTTTTATAGAAGTTAATAGGTATTTAAAGTTTTATTTCAATTGCAATTTTTTTGTGGTTGGAGTCGTCTCCATACGTTAAAGCGTACTATGTTAATTCCACTGTAAAGATACACAGCTAGTGTTGTGGACGCTTTTAAACGCATCAATTTCTTTTGAACCACTCGCATTTAATATAATAATCTCGACAGGTTTCCTTCGGGGAAGAAAGGAGAAGGGGAGGGGTTTTTTTGGAGGAACAAAGCGATTCAGTAGAAAAATATCTAAAAGAAGACTATGGGAAAAAAAAAAATTATTTATTTAATTTTACCAGAGAAAAAATACAATTCAAAGTCACGATAAACCACTTTTTCGTAATTTGTTATTCAATGTACTAGAATTAGTATTTAGGGATTGTCTAATTTCCAAAAATTTACAGTAATTTCCCGATAAGTTTCAGCATGAAGTTTCAGAGAGGAAGATACTCTCAATATTGCCCTGGTGAAAGACTACCATTCAGAATTGAATCGTTGCTTAAAATGGCTTTGAGCCGTATTTGGTGACCAGATCTGAATAGCCAGGTATTTCCCCACCTTCCTCTTCCCTTCTCCTTCCCATTCCCAATACCTTGAGCCTCACAACATTCCCCAATTGGGGATGCCATAGTCTCACTGGCTCCAGACGGTTGGGAGCAGTTGGGACTCTTGTGTGGTATTCATATAAAAAAAACTCACATTTAATATAATAATCTCGACAGGTTTCGGAAGTAACCTTCCTTTGTCAGGAATATAAGAGAACAAAACTACAATACAAAATAATCATTGACATACATAAATATTTAAGTGTTGGTGTGGTAGCCGACCAAATTTTGGAGGAACAAAACGATTCACGGGAAAAATATCTAAAAGAAAACTACGAAAATTTAATGGTTATTCAATGTACTAGAATTCATATTTAGGGATTTTCAAAAATTTCCAATCAATTTCAGTAAATCATTCGAATAATTTCGAAATAAATCTCGAACATGCCCATCACTAATGAACACCCATTCGGCCACATCTTAATGATATATCGTCATCGAAACGGATAGTCTTAACTCTTTAAGTGTGCGAATTTTTCGGGTCATCAGTCTAAGAGCGAAGAGTTAAGAGTCTGTTATTGATTGGTGATCAGCGACTCGCCACACTGGTCCGGCCGCAACTAGTTTGGGGCCCGGAGGCTGGGCCGGGAGAAAGCAGAACTGCGCGCGCATATGCTCGTGAATCTGTTCACATGCCGAGAAACAAGGCATTTTTGCTTTGAAATAAACTAAGACAACACATTTTAATGCTTGAAACAAAAAGAAAAACTTACAGTGTATTTTTTTTTTAATTTTAATTTTTTTTTTATTCTTTGTAATGTTAAATTTCCGAATTTATTTTGTTAAATGCTGAACGTTCTGGAATAAAAAAAACTTTTTATTTTCATTATTAAACCAGCGTAAATTTAAATGTTATTTTTATTGCCATGACTTATTGAAGCTTGTAAACCTCATTGTAATATCATTCAAAATAATATTATTACACATGAAACAGAAAAGACACAGAAAATAAAAAGGTAACGGTCGCATCTGGGACTCGAATCCAATACCTCTCGATATATCCGGAACCTAATTAATTAATAATGTAATAAAAAAAATTGTAATAAATATTTTTTCTCTTTAGACATTTTGTTTTTTGAAATAAATAAGAAATATTTTGTTGATTATTTTTTTTATATTAAACAGTGGTGTAAAAAAATTATTCTTATTAATTTCATTAATAATAACGCCACAAAGTGATAACGAATCTTTTGAAAAAAATATTATTATTATTTAGAATCAATAAATTACCCCTTTCTGTCATCCCTCTCCCCCTTAAAACTTGCAAATCGATAGAAAAATGTATTTTGTTCATAGAAATATTCATAATAATCAACATAATTTGTCTTTTATCTTACATTCCCATATTAGATATATTTCCCTTTCCCCTTCTTCTTAATTCCTCCCTCCTTTGACGTTCTGTCACTTTTTTATGTGTTGTCCCATTATTTTACATGTAAGCATATCTCTGTCTCACTGTTCTATTTGGTGCGTGCGGGTGGTTGCCAATCCTGACCGTAATGACCAGGATGGTTTTGCGGTTCCGAATTGTCTCTAAAAGGGATTTTGGATCGACTGTGGCATAGGAATGAGGAACAATAGATATAGGGAAATGGTAAAAGAAGGGGACCCACCGTATTCACCAATTACTGTGGATAATTCAATTATGTCTTCACTTATTTCACTGGATATTATTATATTCTGCATATCTCACCTATATGTGCTCACTCTATGTATTTTGTTAAGTTTTAAATTTTACCCCGACGAAGCTTGGGATTTAGGGAAACCGGTTGGATATAATTTTAAAAAATAATGCATTTTCGATAGCTATCTTCAATTAAATCTTAGAATTCGTATTATTTTTACAAGAGTTTTGTTTCTAGTGTAAAGGTCCGTTACACAGTATAAAGCTCATAAGCGTAGGTAGGTTTTAATGAAATTGTAGGCCCCGATAAATTAAAGGAATTTGCCAGCGCCGAAAAGAAAGTATTTCTGGATCGTGTCGGACCGCCTTTTTAATTAATGCGTTGGAGAAGTGGTTTTCTTTTGAATTTTTCTTGCTGCATTCAACTCAAAGTTCTTGGTACTCACCGTATTGACTGCAATTTAGTAATAATTACACAGCTGGTAGACTTTACAATATGTACTTGGGATCATTTTAATTCGTTATAATTTCTTATTACCGTCCTCGCAGGAATGATAAAATATTAACAGATTTTTTTTTTTGATTTTACACACATCTTGGCTTTTAGATGTATTTTTAGCAATCAAAACTATAGCAATTTTAAACTATAAAGTAATGAACGATTTAAAAAAAAAGTTTGCATTAACCTAAAATAGAAAACTAAAACAATATTATAACACAAATCATCAACGTAACATTATCAAAATTACAATAACTAATTGTAAGTTTCATCAAAGTGCTTGTATAGATGACGGTTTACTTCATAAATGGAGTCGGCAAATATATCAACAATGCCTCCAAACTTGTTGCCCAGATAATGCATCCTATCGGTTATTGAATGTGACTGATTTGGTTGTGTACGTGTTGCAGAAAAATGTTACATCTTGTCTTGTGTTAATCGCCGTTAAATGGAATTTAATAGTGGCGACGATGACAGGGTTGTCAACTAGGTGGTTAATGACACTATATAATACAACTAGATCTGAATTATTGTTCCTGTCAGACAGCGTAATTAGATGCAGTCGATTCGTCAAACTTACATTATTAATGTTTTCAAATGTAATTTTGAGTTTAAAATTTATGTACCTACGAAATTTAATAAAATTTTGATTGTTGAAATAATATTTCAAAGCTCTATAGCTCATAACGGAAATAAAACTAGACGAATTCGTCAGAGTGTCAAAAGTCTTTATCCAATTTGTTTGCCAATTTAAAAATAATTACATTATGGCGTCTTGCCTTATTTGTGACAGTTAAATTTATATTTCAAAGCTCTATAGTTCATGGTGGAAATTAAATGCACGCCTTTTCCAGAGTGTGAAAACCATTTTTTTTTCAATTCGTTTTCCTTATTTAAACATTTTAAAAATAAATCTTATTTTAATATTTGAAAGCTCCACAGCTCATTACGGAAATGAGATTGCGAGCGGAATTGATGGAAAAGATAGTGGAATCGAACTTGTAGTTCATTGCGGTCATCCGTCAGTCGCATGTCGGTGGCTACACTACAATTTGACAATGCACTAGGTAGGTACAGTGCTAAAAATTCTATTTTTATTCCAATAAAAAACTAATAAAAAAAAATTATCTTATCTTGAAAACGTTTCATTTTTATTGCTGTTCTTAACGTTTATATTGAATCGTTTACGCGGTAGACGGAAATACATTCGAATTCACAGAATCTGAACAGTTTTCGCATTAATGTGTATAAAAGAAGATAATCTTAGCGTGCCGTCATCCTCCCGTATGGTCTAGTGGCTAGGATAGCTGGCTTTCACCCAGCAGGCTCGGGTTCGATTCCCGGTACGGGAAATACTCTACAGTATTTTTTGTTAACACTTTCAAGTTATAATTTTTTTAATGATTTAACAATTTTATTTTTCTTCTTTTTTTATGTTAAAGAAATTTACAAAATGGGCAAAACGTCGCGATTAATTACTACTTAGTAGTTTGAATAGTTTTGTAGTTTGGATGCTTTCCTTTCTACGTAAAATCTTTAAAACATAAATATTGCGTATTAATCTAATTAATATAAACCATTTCCATTTTTATCAATAAAAAAAACATAAATAACGTAATTAACATTGTGGCGTTATTATTAACCAATTAATAAGAATACCTTTGTTTACACCACTTTCTTTAAATATATAAAAATCAACATATTTCGTAAGCAAAGCCTTCCTCATCAGGAAAACAATACACTAAAAATAATGACAAGTATAGAGAAATCGACTCCTTGGAATAACAATGTACCATCTGACACAGCAATGTCACGCGATAATGTGTTCTAGAGAGAGCAACTTTAAAGCTCATTATCGCATAACATTGAAGTGTCAGATGGAATCTTGTTATTCAAAGGGGTCGAAATGAAAAAATATTTTATCATCTGTCTATTGCTTGTCATTATTTTTAATGTACTGTTTATCTTTATGATGAAAGCTTTGTTTTAGAAACATGTTGATATTTATATATTTAAAAAAGTGGTAAACAAAGTTATTCTTATTATTTTTTTTATTTTTTATTTATCATTCTTTCTTATACATAAATAATAATTCTCTAGAGTTAGGGATGCCGTAGACCCACTTGCTTTAAAAAATTGAAACATTCATCAATTATAACAAGGAAAATTCTCTCCATATATTCTGCAGATTCTTTGAGAAAAGACAATCTTGCGGGTTAAAGGTCACACATGACTTGACCGTCCGGGCAAGTTGCGCAAGTGCACTTGATCAAATGACGGCCACTTGCCTCGAGTGGTAAGTTTGCGGTTCGCGGAGAAAGTCGCCTCTCCGGGTGAGTGTGATGAAGCCGGTAAAGCCATTATTTAAAGCAAGGAAAGTTAATTGACCCTTCAGAAGTAACCGCCTTATTAACGTTAATCTGCTTCTTGTTATGGAATATTACGGTGTGACTGAGCTTTCAGATTGATTACTGAAAATTACACGTTAATTGACCAATGGGAGAAATATGGGAAACACTACAATACCTTCATTCATAAATAGTATTTGTTCTTGTACTAGAGGAAAAGGAGACCGAAAAGAGTCTGGAAGTACCTGGCTATTTAGTTCTTGCAACTAAACATAGTCACTTCTTTACATCTCGGCTTCCTCTGAGATTTGTATTGAAACCAAAGAGGAAATAATCAATAGAGATGCCCTAATACGCAAGATTAAGGCACCGAAATAAGGGAGGCGAGCTAGGCGTTCCACCAATTTAACTAAAATAGCAAATTAGTAAAAAAGGTAGGAGTATTTAGTTAGACCATTTTTATAATTGTTTTGTAATTTCCTTACGGCATTCAAAATCACGCGAAACAAACGTGGACGGCGCTGAACGAGGATGGTACCAAAATGGGTCTCACGTAACATTTGCCTCCAGCCGTCGAAATGGTACTTGGGGGGAATATATTAATTCTGACGTCAGTGATTGAAACATATGTAACAAACAAAATGGCGTATTGTATTGGTACTTTTTGACAGTTAAATAAATATAAATAAATACAAATAAATGTAAATAAATATAAATAAATATAAATAAATATAAATAAATATAAATAAATTTAAATAAATGTAAATAAATATAAATAAATATAAATAAATATAAATAAATATAAATAAATATAAATAAAAATAAATAAATATAAATAAATATAAATAAATATAAATAAATATAAATAAATATAAATAAATATAAATAAATATAAATAAATATAAATAAACATAAATAAATATAAATAAATATAAATAAATATAAATAAATATAAATAAATATAAATAATTATAAATAAATATAAAATAAAATTACCATTATTTTGAATTATTAAACAATAACTCTCCGACGTCCCTCTCCCCATTAAGTCATGTTGTTATGTGTTTGGAACTCATTTTCAAAATATAAACAAAAGTTGGACATAGGAAAAATAACTTCTTTTCGCTTTGTTAACAATTTTTTTATAACAGCAACTCAACAGCAATATAGGTACATTTCATCCTTATTTAAACTGTGTTCCGAATTTCCCTTTGGAAAATAAATACAACTTTACGTAGGTATCGATATATAACAGATACCTATTTTGAAATTTATGTAAATATACTTTATATATACATTAAAAATAAAAGTTTTTTTTTATTATTTTATTTTTTATTTTAAAAAATTACTGCCTCTGTTGAAAATCGAACAGAGTGCTTCTTATTAATTATATTATATTGTTTAATTGATTCGAATTTTGAATTACAATGTTACGTACATACTCACATCACATCACAACCGAAATTATAATCTGACTAGCTGATGTGTACCCGGCCTTGCACGGGATTTTTTTTTTTAGTAAAGTTATGAATTCTTGCTTGTCATTAGGGTGCCATAATTGATTTGACAGCGAAAGTAACTATCTCCTAATAAGGAAACATTCATTTGAATATTTTATTTCATTCCAGACGTTTATTTTTTCAAAACATATCTAAATCATAAAGTTCTTAAGTAGGTAACACTCGTGTTTTCCATTTTGTAAATATTCTACCAAAAAAACATTCTTCTTTTAAATATATAATCTGTGGCTAACCAGAGTGTTATATCTATGGACTAACCTAAATAAAACATGGCGGGTTCAATGTTTTTCATACTAATTTTAAAACGTTATAGTAACAGTTTAACTTATTGAATTTCATTCAAACTATTTTCTAAACCGTCCCGGCACTAATAAAAACGAAACCGGTCAAATAGTTTTCCAGAAAATCGAAGACAAACAAACTTACACTGATTTGTATTACAATGTAATAATTATGATATTTTCGAACCCCGCATAAAAGTCGAACAATTTTTTTTTCACACTAATGATTTATAATTGGACCAATGTGATTAAGTTAGACAGCCAAATATTACAATGTTCTTTTCATCTTTAATAACATTTATTTCCATTGATTCTCAAAGTTTCTAGATGATAAGAGAAATTATTAATGTATTGTTAATTAATTACGTTTAATTGAATAGTTTGGTTCCCATGCCTCCATCTGGCTTAATGGCCGACCGACCATCTTTAAGATCTTCATTCAGTGTAACTACTTTTAAATTACATTAATGAACGTTCTCTCTACTTTCTATATTGCATAAGAGCCCGTGCATCTTAAATGTTCGCACTAATTACACAACTCGTTATGTATAAAAAAAATATTGATTTGACCAGAAATTACTTTGGGAGAAGGTGTTAAATCCCACGTACTTTGGTGAATGTTGGGGAAGTCCAGTAATGAATACCTTGACCGCAGCTTTCCCCAGTCGTCACTGACCTAATGCGTAAGTTACATGTTGCCAGTAGCGAGGACAGTGATAAGTGGTAACTAATCACTCTATGATGTATGGCAGTGAGGCATGGAACTGGCAGAGGAAGGATGAAAGTAGACTGAATGCTGATTGTAAAACCATGCGTGAAAAATGTTGAGATTCGCAAAGAATGCAAAGCTAATGTAAGCGTAATGAGTAAGATTAAGAAAGGGAAGCTTAGATGGTTTGGGCACGTACAGCGAATGAACGAAGATAGAAGAGTAAGGAGAATATATGACACGAATGTAAATGGAAGAAGAAGTCGGGGAAGCCCGAGTAAGACATTGCACGATCAAGTGAATCAATCGAACAACAGAAGAAAATGTATGAATATGAATGACGAAAGAAGTGCATGGCAAGATTGAGTTATTTTTTGTTTCGTCTTCTCTGCCTACCCCTGTGCGGAAACAACGTGATTATTAGTTAGTTAGTTAATTGACCACTCTTTTGAGAAACGTGATATGTGCCCTCCACACGTGTAATTAAGTTAACTCTTGTATTTGTAGTAAAACTTGATTGTGTGCATGTCCAAAGAGCGCGACAATAGCCGCCACTTAACTACAAAAATGCGCACGCTGCGTGAAAAAAATAACTAACCGACAAAATAGAAAATATTCTAATCGAGGCGGCTAAATTGGTATTTAACGATAATTTACTACTTACCACATAAGAGGAATAAACGAGCCAAAAATATTACTATAAGCTGTGTGTCTTATGTCACCACGAATATAGGTAATAGGAATAAAAATCGCTTGGCAAGCGGAATCTAGAAATGTTTGATACTGGCGTAAAAAGCGGTTGTTATTTATTTTCTGAATAATTTAGTAGGAAAGATAAAAGTTAAACAACGGAATCTGTCATTAAAATAAAATACCTCCATTATGACACACAAGCAATGTCGTCCGCTTACTGTAATGGTAGTAGAAGATTTTCAAATATTGACAGGTTATTCGTAATCCATCGTAAAAATAATTATTATTTGATTTCGATTGTAGTTATCGTTTAACATTTAAGTCAAATTCTGAAATGTTTACAAATAGCTAATAAACAATAAGTTAAAAACACCCATTTGAATATAAAATTCTGCGCGTACTCAATAAAAATATATATTACGGCACTAAATTGACATTTACATATGACAAGGAAAAATCATTCGTAAGTGCCAACTGCTGCCTTGAAAACGAAAACCAGTATTTATTTATACATTTAACTATGTACGTTAAATATTAAGGCTGGCATATAAATATTATGATTATTGGAATTTGAAAAGGAATACAATTTTATAGATTTTAATCGATCGAGGAAAATAAAGAGTCACTTGATCTGCTCAAAATTCTTAACTACTTTTTCGATTTTTTTTGTATGATTCCAAATTCTTGTCTCGGATAGATAGTGTCTCGGATAAACCCATCATATTTTTTATTTATATTGGAAATCTATTAAAATTTCTGTAAGTCTACAATGAATATTAAATTTATTGGAATAAAATGTTTTATTTTCGTTTATTTGGGAGACCAACAGTTTACATAAAAAAATTAAGTGTAATAAATAAATTATATAAATTTGAAATTTACAGGTTCCTACTTGGATATTATATATGACTGAATCTAGTGATTTTCGAAGAAATCAAAATTAAATTAAAAAGATAAATTAACAAAATAAAGAAGTAATATAAATTAAAAAATTACGTGTAATTTGTTATGGGGTCTGGAAAGGAAGGGGGTGGGGGGATTGATCCATTTGAAATGTGTGTGTGTGATTTTATATTAATAAAAAAATAACAAAAATAGTGTATTTATATAAAGAAGAAAGTTAACAAACTGATGGTAGTATAAGGTGAGTGAAGTTATAAAGGATCGATAGATCGCCGGTGTGACTTTATGGAATGTGATGCAGAGATAAAGATGTCAAATTGTGAGTAGTGCGTGTTAAACATGTTATTGAAGCTTATATACCTCATTGTAATATGTACTTCCACTGACCATTAATTAGAATGAACACAAATTACGATATAAATTGGACACCAAGATTTGGATCACTAGAATCAAAGATAGACAGATGAAAATTAATTTATTATTTTTTTAAAACATCCCTGTATGATAAAAGTGAGATACAATGTTCAATTGATGCTTAAAACTTTTTACCATAATATTATACTGTAAATTGTAAACTTTGAAAACTCTTTAAACTTTGTAAACTTTGTAAACTTTGTAAACTTTGTAAACTTTGTAAACTTTGTAAACTTTGTAAGCTTTGTAAGCTTTGTAAGCTTTGTAAACTTTGTAAACTTTGTAAACTTTGTAAACTTTGTAAACTTTGTAAACTTTGTAAACTTTGTAAACTTTGTAAACTTTGTAAACTTTGTAAACTTTGTAAACTTTGTAAACTTTCTAAACTTTGTAAGCTTTATAAACTTTGTAAACTTTGTAAACTTTGTATTGTAAACTTTGTAAATTTTGTAAACTCTTTGTAAGCTTTATAAACTTTGTAAACTTTGTAAGCTTTGTAAATTTTGTAAACTTTTAAGCTTTATAAACTTTGTAAACTTTGTAAACTTTGTAAGCTTTTATAAACTTTTGTAAACTTTATAAGCTTTATAAACTTTGTAAACTTTGCCTGCTCTTAACACAGGTTCTCCTAGTGAAACAGGCACAGTACCATAACCCGTTTATAACATAACATAAGATTGTATGGATGAAAAATTTAAATAAATTTAATCATTAAAGTAGATAAAATACACAAATCTGAATAAATCGTAGAAAATGACACAGAATAGAACTGGCAGAGGAAGGATGAAAGTAGACTGAATGCTGTATAAATGAGATCTCTGAGACGAATGTGTGGTAAAACCATGTATGATGGTGTGAAAAATGTTGAGATTCGCAAAGAATGCAAGGCTGATGTAAGCGAAGTGAGCAAGATTAAGAAAGGGACGCTTAGATGGTTTGCGCATGTACAGCGAATGAATGAAGAAAGAAGTGTAAGGAGAATATATGACGCGAATGTGAATGGAAGAAGAAGCCGGGGACGTCCAAGGAAGACGTGGCACGATCAAGTGAATAAAATACTTGAGTCGGGCCATGTCAGAAGTCGGAATAACAGACGAGAGTGTATCAGACTTTGCATGAAAGTGAATGAAGCAAGAAGTGTATGCCAAGATCGAGTTGTTTGGCGGTCCGTCCTCTCTGCCTACCCCTGCGGGGAAACGGCGTGATGGTCAGTTAGTTAGTTAGTTAAAATTGATATATGAGATCGATAAAAAACGACGAAAAATAATAAGGTCTTGAAAGCTCAATCGGTATGGACGCCAGTCTTGGTAAGCCTAGTGGATCTGGGTACGAGTTCCAATTGCGACCGTTACCTTTTATGTTCTTTATCTTTTTAGGTTTCATGTTTAATTGATATTAGTTAATATTATTTTCATCGACGATTAAACACTTACTTCAAATTTGTATTTTTCAGATTCTGTTGAAGACATCAACAATTGTGAGCCAAAATTCGTTGTCTATGTTTTGTAATCTGAGTATTGGGGAGTCAGCGTATCTGTTAAAGATTTTCATAACTGTTTTTGTTACTTGACCCTGCAAATCAATTGTAACATAAATGGGAACAACAAAACAATCATTTGATGAGTCGACAGTTTTGGCATCAACAAAGATAAAATCTGTCACAGTTGCCCAAAAATTATCCGTCAAACCAATAGTCAACTCTGTTACAAAGCATCAATCAAAATCAGAACAGCAGATAAGATAAAATCTATAAGACAATAGAGGATATAGAATGAAGTGGAACAAAGGGTTGTTGATTACACCGTACCAAAAGACTTAGACGAATGTGGGACAAATTAAGAACATTTAGATCAAGCGATCTGTGATTTGGGATCGTTTGCGGGCATGTCTTAACCGCACAATCTCGTCGTCTCTAACGGAGAAATGTATAATTACACATTATGACAAGGAGAAATTCGATTGGAGTCACCGGCCATTGAACAAATTGATTTCGTCTCGTGTGTGACAAAAAATCTGAATCTATTTTAAGCTTTGCGGTTATTGTTTTGGAGTAACCGAGATTGGCCTCTGCGGTCGAAAACAATCCGTTCGGAATGATCTCTCATTATCGCCCTGGTGAAAGACCACCATTCAGATATTTCCGTGTTTAGTAACCTGGGGCCGAAGTCTGTAACTTCATAAACAACACATTTTGACAGTTTGGTAGTCCTTATCGCGCTAACTAGCTAATGTTTGGGTTTCCGCTAAAAGACAAATCCGTAGCGCAAACTCAAGAGACGACGATGCGCTTATGAAAACTGTCAAAATGTGTTGTTTATAGTCAAAATAACTTACGTTAGTTAAAGCAAAAGATACAGACTTTGGCCCCAGATCTGAAAAGCCAGATACGTCCTCAAATTCGAAAAAGTGCTTCATTGAAAATATACCTATCTCGCGATATCTTAGATATGAAAATAATGTTGTTTTACGGAATATCGAAATTAAACCTTAACTGCTTTGTTTTTAGTTCACTTATTTCTACAGCAGGGCTACCTAGAATATTCAGTTTCAACGAATGTGGTCAATTTCATGGAAGAATTGAGAATTTAAATACTTTTATGTAGATTGATGACGATTTCGTAGATGACTAGAATGATGTATAATGGTATATTCAGATATGATTTAAAAATACACATAACTGTTCATCTGTACAGAAGAGATAATTAGAAATTTTTAAAAGTTCATCGACCCATGTTTTTTGTTTGTTTTGGGGATGTTCAGCTTTATTATGGATTCTTCTTCTTCTTCGTATGGTGGAGGAGAGTTAGTTGAAGTCATAATGGGATGCTGAGGTTATTCAGCCAGTCGATGGCGTCGGGAGTCACTTGGTTCAGCACAGATGTGCCATAGGGAAGCTGATGAAAGGGCCATTCTTCCACTGTGCGTTATGTTGTTTTTCAAACTATTATGCATTTATGTATGCGTTTGTTAGCAATGTGAATAATGCACCTAAACAACAATACATTAGACTGCATAACCTGATAATATCCACAGCCTAACCTAACCTACGCATTTTTTACTATTATTTAATACTGTCACATAATGGCCTCAGCATGGGTAGAGCATCCAGTGAAGCCCACACCATTGTTAATTTTGGCAAATCGCCCCTTGGAATTACAAATTTCCACCTGCACAGCAATGTCATGCGATAATAGGATCTAAAGAGATTTAAATTATATTGTAACATTGCCCTGTTAGGTGGAACCTTGTTATTCGAAGGCCTCGAAATATCGAAGATGCGATTTTACTAGAATAATTCATTGTAAATCAATTCCTTCTTACTACGAAAGCATACTAAATAAGTAAAATAAACACGGCATACTTCCACAATTTATAAAGTAAATTAAGCTTCATAATTCCACTACTCTGAGGAGAGGGTGTATTTAGACTTATCTTCTAACTGGAACTTGCATTAAAACGTGAAGCAATTCAGGAAGAGAAGCATTGTTGCATTCATTAATAAATCAAATGCAAAGTGAAATTTATTACAGCAAATAATGCAGAATCGGCAAAATCCTTAAACTCTGAAGAAATGTTAGTGCATCTTCACGAATGCACTTAATTCGTCACGACGCAGTTTGTTTTTGCATTCGGATGCATTCATGGATTCATGTGCTCGGCTCGGAGCATCGCGTGCAGTGCGCGCCTTTCTCTTGTTGCAGCGTCTCCGCATCTTCGGATGCTGTGGTAACCCTGCACTGGACACTCGGGGTCCATTAAGCCAGGCAGATAAATATTAAATTTTTCATGTATTGCAAGAAATGAAAAGTAGCCATGAAATTAAGAAGAGTTTCAGGGAGTTAATCGTTTATGAATAGGTATTTATACCTATCAATGAAATATATATGTTTAACTCCATTCTACTCGCTCTAAGCATGGTATTAGCAGTGCATATTATGCAGGGTTTCAAGAAGGTATTTACGTGCATTGTCAACATTGGTTGGTCTTTTAATTTTTCCTATTTAAGGTTTTTAAGTCTATAAAACATACGTAGAATGGTCAAAAAAGTAATATTTCTGATTTGATTTTGATATGTACATTTTAAAAATATATAGTGAATATTTTTCTCTACAAAAATATTATTTTTTATCATTCTGCGTCATCTATGATACTAAACTCTACAACAAGATCCCACTATCTTTCAAAAATCACAACATATTACATTTTACCCAAATAAAACGCTGGATACGTTACACAGGGAGATCTGAAACAGAAAATATATTAGTAGCTAACACACACTGACACAGAAACCACTCAATTCCATTTTTCACCTCATTCTACAATGCATTCAACAAGTTCATCAAATTCAAATAATTTTACCCTTTTAGTTTTAAAGAAAAAGAAAACTATTTTTATAAACAATAATTATTAGCCTGAAACACTCATCCAAATTGAAAAAAACTTTTCGAGCAAAGATAAATGTCGCCGACAGGACTCGAACCTGCACCCTTCTGATGTCCGGTCAGATGCTCTACCGTTGAGCTACGTCGGCTTATCGCAAACCCGCCAAGTTAATCAATATATACTAGTGTTTCATTCAATAATTACTGTTTTTTATTATATTTCACCTGTAAAAAACCAACTTTATTAGTATGAGGAAGGCTTTTATCTTTTCTCGGAAGGTTTTTCAATTTGGATGAGTGTTTCAGGCTAATAATTATTGTTTATAAAAATAATTGTTACCCTTTGCGCTATGCACAAAAATCTTGTCTTAAGTTTTTAAGAACTTTAATTTATCAATTAAAAAAGAAAACTTTTGAGAAAACACACACTGAATAATTCTAGACTATTCTATTCATAGACTTATGTAAAAAGTCAATAAATCGAATAGGTATATCTGAGACACTGTCTAATAAATACAAATAATTTCGGGTAGAATCTTGTAGTCATGAAAAAATGTAGCAGCCAAAAAATTATATGGGAATTAATTGAAGATAATACTTACAGTTCTTGGAATTCGATGTATGATACGATGGGTTCGAGTCCCAGCTGCTACCGTTACCTTTTTTTTTATTTTCTGTGTCTTTTCGATTACATCTTTCATTTTGAGATTTGAATGATTAAAAAAAAATAGAACAATATTAACTTCAGATATAAACTAAACGAAATAGATATTTGGGCGCTTCAGCGTTAGCAATTTCACTTTCTCCGATGTTATCTCTGTATTCTATGCCTGCAAAGGTCGGCGACCCTATGGGGACGGGGATTCGCTTTATTGTGCAAACTGTTAATAATGCACTAACAATCATTATTTATTGTAATTTTTTCTAACGGAACGGCTCGAGTTAACAACAATGCCTTAATAACTGCCCTGCTGTTGCCAAAAGTAGACATTTTTCTTAGAGAGTGAATTGAATGCAATTAGGTACAGTCTTATTTCGAAACGTCTGCGTAATTTTTGTTTGATTCGTAGGCTACTTTTGGTTGAATTGTTTGAGAATAGACAAAACGGAAAAGAAATAATTAAAATATTTTTTTTATAAATTGTCGCAAAATTAAATATCAACTAATTTTTTACGTTTTTTACTCCCAACTGTCCGGAGCCACTGGGACTATGGCATCCTCAATTGGGTTGTGTTGTTAGGCTGACGGCAGTGGGGCAGGAAGTAGATGGAGAAGAAGAAGGTTGGGAGGTATCTGGCTATTCAGATCTGGTCACCAAATATGGGTGAAGCCATTTCAAGGATTTTTTTTATTCTGAATTGTTGACTTTCATCATGGCGATACTTAAGTACTTACTTCTCTGTCACCTCATATTATACAGGTGTTAAGAGACATACCCGACGAACTTTAACCAGTGATTCCTGACCTTACTTCGAAAAAATGTTAGTCTCTGTGAAATTATTATTTGTTTTTTGATTTTTTTTTTTAATTTTAACAAAATTTAGATTTTTACTCCATTAATCAAATCACTGGTTAAAGCAAGTCAAGTCCCCTAAACACCCTGTATAGTGTATATGCTGTGCACGATATGTACTGCCAACCGCTTTAGCCAATAAAAATTGAGATAATGCTAAGTTAAGCAAAATTACGTTCCTGCGAAAGACTTGGAATGCGTTATTTCATTTCATAATCATCTGCAAGAAGTAAGTGCATAATGGAAAGAAAATTGTTCTTTAATTTGTTAGTTCCCCTTTTAGCCGTCTGTATAAATAATTTCGTAAACATCTTTTATGAATAAATATTTTATATAGCAGGTATATAAAAAAAACACTCCCTCATAATCGCAATATAAATACTAAACGCCACGTAAAGTTGTAAGATTGAAAAACTTGACTTATTACCACGGCGTATGTGTGGTTAAAACGGCCTTAAACCTGGATTAAGGCCAGCTGAATTAAACCACCCATGAACCGGCCCATAAGAACCTAATAAGTGGACATCGTATTATATGCTCTGTATGCACTAAATATGCTAAAATATGCGCTATCAATGGTAAAATATATAAGATAAACACAGCAATATATATTTTGGAACCAGTTCTTGTGAAAAATTTAAGGTAATTGTGGAAAATAAAATAACGGGTTACTTCAAAAAATTTGCATTTCATTATTTTTTAACAAAAAATTTCCCGTTCCTAAAAAACCGATTCCTGTTAAATCTCTTCTGGTAAAACGATTATGACTTAAATAAAATGTTGTTTTTTTTATAATTTTCTCGTTTGTATTAGTTGTTTTAGAGTAGGCACTGCTTTCCAGCCTATATGGACTGCACGCCACTGCTCTTGTGGTACTCACGAAAGTCATCTAGAAACGCGTACTTTCAGGTCCAGTCACTTAAAATGTTGACATATTACGTAGCATAATGAAATATAGTAATTATCCAGCAAAGTGTCGATACAAGGTGGTCCGCCATCAGGACTAATGGCGGTAAACACTTTCCAAATTTCCAACATGGCCGCACAATGGGCAGCTGCATTAAAAACGTAATTATCTTCACTGCATACTACATCATACTGAAACTGATATTATAATTACGGCTGGTACGTAATGGTTTCTTTGGTAAGATATCGGGTGGTTTCTTAGGCCGAGTTAATTTTATAAATCCCATGATATAATACTTACGGCCGTTCTTCCCAACCTTACTGAGCAACTGCTGAGCTGAAATTTTGCCTCAGCACTGTTCAAATGCACAAATTCACCTTTCCCAACGAAATTCTCAGTCAAACTTACGATCATCTTAAGTTATCGATTTTTGTTTATTAAAGTTCTCCTCAGTAAAAGACTAGTTATAAAAAGTGTCAACAGAGTGTCAAATGACAGCGTTAACATCAAATGTCATATATATATCTATGGTCAAACGTTATTCGCTTCGCGAACTATTTTTTGTATCTATTATGTATTGACAATTTTGAATATGGAGAGCGGAAATGACGATATTTTTAATGTAATACCAATAGCGGGTATGGACAGCGAATATGAAGACAGCGACGATGAAAATATTATTGACAATTATTGATTGAAAATTGAAAGAACACTCGAAAGACAAACGTCAAAAAAGTCTACTTGCGTTTTCGCGGCATTTTAGTAAAAGTCAAGTTAACACTTTATTTTTAACATATACGTTTTTAAATATAAAATGTCTGTGTTTGTATTATAATATTTAAGATAAATAATATGTATTCATAATAAATAGAAAATTAACTCGTCTATGTTAATTTAATATTGAAAGTTTTTACTTTGATGTCATTTTATTGACTATGATCGTGTGGGGGTACAATTATATTTTCCATAGAAGTGGGCGAGTCCTTCATAGACAATTTAGTAAGTTTAAAGATAAAGAATGTTTGGAGACAGTCAAATAGAGCGAATACTTAACAAAACACTTGGCTGGTCGGTGGCTCAGATTGATCATTCGAAAAATTGGGGAGAACAGCTGTTAATTCCTCTGCATTAGGGTGAATCTTACAATAAATTATTCTTCACGCATTTCTCGGACGCCATTTTACAAAGCTCTATACCAGTGTTTCCCAACGCACACCCCACTGGGGGGAAGGCAATGCGAAAATCGTTAAATATTAATATATAATTTCTTAAAAAGATTGGTATTCGTTAAATAAATACTTTGTATTCACCACTTTATTAATATACACAGATATCAACATCTTTCGAAGGCGACGATTACTTCGTCAGGTATATATAGATTTTTTTTTTACATGAATACCGCACAACAGTCTCAACTGCTCCCAACCGTCTGGAGCCAGTTAGAATATGGCATCCCCAATTGGGAAATGTTGTGGGGCTGAAGGTATAGGGGAGGGGAAGGAGAAGGGGTAGAGGAAGGTGGGGAAATACCTGGCTATTCAAATCTGGTCACCAAACACGGCTAAAAGCCATTTCAAGCAACGTTTCAATTCTGAATGGTGGTCTTTCACCAGGGCGATACTGAGAGTATCTTCCACTCTGGAACGTGCGCAAATATACTATATTTTTATATATATATTTTTAATTATATAATATACATTAATTTAAATTAATTAATTGTGAAACAGCACAAATTAATTAATTAAAATTTATTTGCGCACGCCGGGATTTGAATACGCGACCTTCGGGTTCGTAGTCGACAGCCTTACCCCTCGACCATGGAGGCCGTCAAGTAATTTTTCACAAAAACGGATCTATAAAAATCATTCAATTATTATTATTAATGTTTCGAATCAGCTGTCCAAAATTGGAAGTTTTATTTTACACGTTTTGTAATATTTACTTATTAAGCACAGTATTTTATGATTTGATCTCAAATGCAGACATTTTTTCACCTGCGGCGCATTCTATTGAGCACACCATTTGATATTTTTTTAATGGTGTCGTTAAACGTTTACAACTGTTGTGCCTTTTTCGGAAAAACCACAAGTGGGCGTAGGCAAATGAAAATGCTATTTCTCAGTGACGTTTCGCAAAGAGATCGCTGCCGAAGATGTAGAGGAGCTGTATGGAGATAGGAACATATACACTAATACACTCGTAAGTATCTAGTGGTGGCCTAGAACTAACTACACAGCTCTGATTGTATTACTCATAACTAAAAACACCTGGTTTAATCGATTTTGGCTTATTTCAGCGTAGTTGTGGGAGTGCAAAGTATTAATTGTATTATGGTACAAAGTATTATTAGTTTTATTAGCCTTACGAAAATACCTCCACGGCAATCGTAAGGGACAAAGATACGCAAATTCATCACGAAATCTATCGCCACAATGAATCCAAAAGCCTGGGAATCGACGGATTGATTCAATCAGCATCATTTGAATCAATCACTGGTTGATTCAGAAGTGATTGGCCTCGTTCTCAAAAATAAATCAATCAATTGTCAATAATACATGAACAAATTTGTACAGCGACCTTCATAAATTACTGAACAACGTTGTCCTCCAAATCTGAATTATATTAAATCGGACATCTGTATGATGCAGCAAAAACTGTTGAATGGGGAACTCTGGCGTTTTGAAATATTAACAGTTTTTCGGTAATTTTTACGTTTACGCAACTGTTTTTAGTTCACATCTCCATTGCCATCAACAGTCAGTGGCGTTCAATGTTGCTTAATTAAGGGTAGGCTGTAGCTTTTTAGGTGTTATTTATCATTATTCATCAGTTATATATTCATAAGTTTTTTTCTGAAATTTTGGAGAAGAAAGTTAGGCACAGCTTTTCAGCCTTTATGGGCTGCACGCTATAAAGGCTGTTATGATATGCATACCCTAAGAGAAAAGAACAAAACACAAAAAAAACTTTTTTTTTATTTGAAAAAATACTGTTTGTCAAAATGTTTTTTTTTCCTTGATAAAATTTAGAAACTTGATCGCTCATTTATTCTGTTAACTTGGATTAAAACTACCAGTGATAAAAAATATCTGACGCGTTATAACATCTTGTAGAATTGTTAGAAAAAAATGAGTGGTTTTTTTCATTACTTTAGAAGTTAGTGTTACTTTCATTCGAAAGAGTATTAGGTAATTGCTTGTTTCACTTAACGGTCAGCACCCAAAAATACACACTTGGCAGGTTGCTAACTCAAGAAACACAACGAAGCACTTAATTATAAATTCTATACGGGTAATTAGGAAAATGTGTAAGGTTTCAAAAGACAATAATCCTCAAACTGTAACCTTTTAAATTATATATGAAAGATACATCAATCTCCAAAGGTATGATTTCTCCAATAAATTCAACATCAAATGAATATTCGCCCTTAAACTTTAGGTAAAACGATGATAATTGCTTTCACTAGTTTTCAAACTACATCTACTTTCAGACATTTTGGGTTGTATTTCATAGAATTTATGTATACAGTTTAAGGATACAGATATTTGTATTACTAGGTTTTGCTTATTGCAGTCCTGCAATTGGTTTGTATTGCGAGGTCAACCGCGACTGACTGCTTTGTAGGGAGGTGCGCACCCGATTTGACCCACTCTGAGCATTACTGTCTTGGAAAGTCGATACGCTTAAGGTGTTTTTTGCCATGCCAACGCGTTCCAGGGCCAATTTTGAGTGCGAATCAACCTTATTGTGTTCGAAATCAAAGGGTCTTAAGGTCGATCTTTGCTCGCAGGTACCTTGTCTGAATTTCCGGCCAGACCGTATTACTCCTTATTGTGTCGGGAATTAAGGGGGTGTAGCACGATTTTTCCCTGCATAACCCGCACTGAATTTCAAATGTTACCGTATTACTATTACTATGAAATTTTATACATTTTCCTAACCACCCGTGTAGAATTTACAGAGAGATCATTTATGTTGTTGCTTGAGTTAGCAACCTGCAAAGAGACGTCTTGGGTTATTTTTTTGTGCTAGCCCAACTAATTTCATTAAAAATTTAATACCACGTTTTGATTTCTGAGATGCCTACAGAAATATAGGTTTATTTTAGCTCCGCTTGTAATGAAGCCTCCTGTCCACACATTATTTACAATCTGAGTTTACCACTCCTTCAATGAGTACAGATCTATTGATAGCTATGATTATGAAGGGCACACCTTTTCAGGAAATCTGGCTAATTAATAAATGATGTTTTTTTGATGACACTTGATGAGATCACAGATATGAGATGAGCCTTTGAAATCAAAAGAGTACTCAATGGACAAGGTGAATATTTTCGACATTTATCTGGGGGAACTACATAGAATAAAAAAAAAGAAATATTTTTATCAAGTTCATCTCTTCAGTGGTTTTTCTGATATCTATCTTCTTCGTCTTCTATTTCCTATTATATAAAGGCGAATGCCCTGGCGGGCGGTGTGTATTTGTTTTGTATACAAATCTACAGTTTTATTTCGAGCTTGATGAAATTTTGCACACTTGACCCTTGAAACAGGAGAAAGTTCACATGAAATTTCGACATTCTACACCCATCCCCCCTTTCCCTTCCCTTAAAGCAGAATTATGGTACTTCTTGATGAAATTTCGCACCCTTGACGTTCAAAATAAGAGTGAAATTACTCGGTGGGGGTAGGGACAAGGAGTAGGGGTAGGAGTAGAGGTAGGGTTAGGGATTATAAAACATAGAGAAAATAAATTGCTATCGATTATGTTCTCAAAATAATGTTTCTTTTTCTTTGCTTTCCTAAATACTTAAGGGTAAACTAAACGTTATACGCGCCCACAGATGACGCTAATTTAAATATTTTATAAAAAAAAGAACATTATTTATTTATTGGAACATAAATAGACTTACTAATATTTAGTACGATATAAAGATGATGAATAAAAAGTTCAAACAATAATAGAAGTATAAAAAGTAAACAGTAAATATAAAGACTAAATTAAAAAGATTACAGCACTAAGTAAGAAGTTAATGTAAGAACATAAGCCTATTATGATAAAATGTTCTTTTACATGTACAACAATATGATTACCTGTAATACCTTCACCTAGAAGGAGGGGGAAGCAGGTATTGGAGTTGGATCGAGGCAAGGGGAGTGGGAGGATGAAGGGAAGATCACCGCAAAAGTAAAATAAAAATGGTTTGTAATAATATTATTAGTACGTAATGCTTTCAAATATTGAGATGAATTATTTGTTGGCAGGTGTACATACGGAATATGAAATGGAAAAAAATTGTTATTGTAAGTTGAAAGCTCGAGTCCTTCAACAACTAAACAACTAACCTTCACTCCGTTTCCCCGCAGGGGTAGGCAGAGAGGACGAACCTCCAAACAACTCGATCTTGGCATACACTTCTTGCTTCATTCACATTCATACGTCTCATACATTCTCTTCTGACATGGCCCTACTCAAGTATTTGATTCACTAGATCCTGCCATGTCTTCCTCTGACGTCCCCGGCTTCTTCTTCCATTCACATTCGCATCACACTCCTTTTTTCGTTCATTCGCTCTGCATGCCCAAACCATCCAAGCGATCCTTTCAAGAAACGATAATATATTATATTTTTTTAAGGTTTTTGAAGGACTCTCATAACAAATCTCATAGTCGCTGCGCACTCGGACAGCTAACAGATTCATAAAGGTTTGCACTGTTTCACGGTTTGCCCTACGAGTATGGGATTATATGAACTATTCTTAGAATAGAAACTCCCATAGACGCTGAATTCATAATGCACGTATGGGATTCATTTTAACTCGGAAGAGTGGATTATACACATTAAATTGAATTAGCGTGCAGTTTTAAAGTGTGGTAACATTATACGTGACTCATTTATTGGAGTTCAGTGCACAAATGCGCTTTAGAGAAAACCGCCACCGATTTCATCTGAGGCATTTGCGGATTTGACAGATCCGGACGTAGTAAAATCATGTAAAGATTAAACCTGCAAAATTAAAATGTTTTTTCCATTCGTTAAATCGAATTGACAGTTCACGAAAGTCAGCCAGGTGAGGACACTGCATCATATTATTTTCACATTTACCTTTAACGAGTATCTCATTTACCCTTTCTACCAATTTTCCCCAATTACCCATAAATTCGCATTAATTTTAGAAAGCCACGCACCTATCATCAAATATTTACATTATTTTTCCAGAAAATCGTGCACATTGAATCATCATTATTTCTTACATTTCACTTATAATAAATGATTCGGATCACTCTCTTCACACGCTTCGTGTCCAATCAACGGGCGTCATTACCATCACCGTATCAACATCAACATCAGCATCAAATAATACACACTGGGTGACCGATCGCTGCCGACATCACGAATGTTGTACTTTCTCGTGCGTGATGTCTGGAGAGAGTAATTAATTTTTCTTTCCTCCTTGCAAATGTTGAATGTTAACCCTTTCGATGCTACTCTTCTTAGGCTGGCGTAGCTCAGAAATACATACCAACGGATACATTGTTTTTGCTTACCCCGTGGGAGCACTTTGTCTCGGTGCACAGACATATATATAATCACCTCTTCCCGTAGTATGTTGATATATTAAGATTTTAAGGACCAATGGGGGTAAAACTTACGGTGATTCTGACGGTAAAGAAAATTTTCGATCGGTTCTCTAAATTCAATCTAAATTAAATTAAAATACTTCTACCAACTGAATAGTTTTACTACTATTGCGTGAAATAATTTAATTAAAAAAAAATATGGATAAGGTTTATATTTAGTTATATTATTTATTTGTTTATATTTAGGTTCAAGAAATGATATTATATTTTTTTTTGCTTTCCCCGTGTACAAAATTATATGTTAAAAGTGTACGATTCCTGAAACGGAATTGTGAATGACTCTAACTACAGAATGTAACAAATTTTGTCTGTCTTTCAATTTTGCTCAAACACGATCGTTGTTGGCAGTTCTCGTCATTCCCTATGACAACGATTAATCGTATACTGACATCCAAAGGGTTAATATCTAGTTTTGTATTGAAATATTAAACAACGTGCGTGCACCGATTTACTCAGCGGCGTTACGAGAAATTCACTAGACCATAAAAAGCTTCTGAACCACGTTAATATTAATTTAGGTAAGACTGATTGGAGTGTTATAAGGGTAAAGTTTACTTGATGTAAAAAAATGCTTTAAAATGTTTTTTTATATATTTTTTGCTCCCACAAAATCCCAATGAATGGTGATGATAAAAATTATTTAGAAATATTAATTAATTTGTAGGTGTTCAATTTTTAATGAAACGCACTACGAATCAAATTAATTTTGGTTGATAATTTTGAGGATTCAAAATGTTTATAATTTTGAGTTTTTGCAAGAATCGATTATTTAAATAATCATTATTTCCCTTTGTTTTTAATTAATCATCTATTAATTCTAACTATGATGTTCAAATTAGAATAGGGAATTTTCACAAACTACGGACACGGTTAAAAAATGTGTGGAAGATATAAAGTTTATGTTTCTAGTTAGTCATACTAAAAATGTGTCATTTTAATAGTTTCATTAATAATTATTGATATTAACACGGTTCGAACTGGCTACAACGTTATTAAGACGTACATAACGCTACTGGCTGGTAAGACGGCTGTCACCTACGTTGGTCTGCGTGACGTCAACAGCGCCAATATTTACGAACAAAAACGAACATGTCGTTTTTGCGCCATTTTAAAAAATAGCACATTTTAAAACACTTAAATTAAATAATTGATATTATAAAGATAATAAATATTATTTATCGATTCATTAAAATGTCACGTGGGCTCCACTCTCAATGCAAAATATTTTTTGTTCAAACAGTCCGAACGAAGGTATCGGATCCGTTGTTCATTAGCATAAAAAAACCGAGATTCGAACGGCGCACCTCGGCTCAAATCGGGGTCACCTGACCCGGTCGCCACCTATGGACCAAGGATGATTCTACAAGTACCTACACCTACCTACCGAACTATAAACAAGTAGTACCAATGCAGATACCAACCTACCGAACTATAGACAGGTACAGGTACATGTACTCGTACATCAATGGATAAGATTGGCAAACCTTATTTAATTAAAGAAGCGCCTTGCAATCAATGATCGCCGCGACGATTAAAATGAAACGAGAATGGATAGCATGGCCGCGTTTTGTCTGTAAACTACTTATATGCACAGGTAGCTAAGCTAACTTTCAGTTTGTGGTTGTTCAACTGATATTTCAATTGAAGGTGTAAAATTGTTCTTCGTTCGTAAAAGCCGTATAGCCGGGAAAGACTGGCGCTTGTTCAGCAGTTGTATGCGGTTGGCTAATAATCTTCTATCTTCTATCTTCTATCTTCTATCTTCTATCTTCTATCTTCTATCTTCTATCTTCTATCTTCTATCTTCTATCTTCTATCTTCTATCTTCTATCTTCTATCTTCTATCTTCTATCTTTTATCTTCTATCTTCTATCTTCTATCTTCTATCTTCTATCTTCTATCTTCTATCTTCTATCTTCTATCTTCTATCTTCTATCTTCTATCTTCTATCTTCTGTCTTCTATCTTCTATATTCTATCTTCTAATATGTATCTTTATCTTCTATCATTATAATCATCTTCTATTAACTAGTTCTTAGAGCGGTTGTCCTGGTAAGACAGAGGTCCTGAATTCGAATCCCAGATGCGACAGATACCTTTTTGTTTTCATTTAGAATTTGTTAATATTATCTTCTTCAATGATCAAATATTACAATGAGGTTTGTAAACTTCAGTAAGTTATTAATAGATTAAATAAAAATTATTAATAATTTTAGATAATAAATATTATTAGATCGATTCATTAAAATGTCACGTGGGCTCCACTCTCAATGCAAAATATTTTTTGTTCAAACAGTCCGAACGAAGGTATCGGATCCGTTGTTCATTAACATAAAAAAACCGAGATTCGAACGGCGCACCTCGGCTCAAATCGGGGTCACCTGACCCGGTCGCCACCTATGGACCAAGGATGATTCTACAAGTACCTACACCTACCTACCGAACTATAAACAGGTAGTACCAATGCAGATACCAACCTACCTAACTATGGACAGGTACAGGTACATGTACTCGTACATCAATGTATAAGATTGGCAAACCTTATTTAATTAAAGAAGCGCCTTGCAATCAATGATCGACGCGACGATTAAAATGAAACGAGAGTGGATAGCATGGCCGCGTTTTGTCTGTAAACTACTTACATGCACAGGTAGCTAAGCTAACTTTCAGTTTGTGGTTGTTCGACTGATATTTCAATGGAAGGTGTAAAATTGTTCTTCGTTCGTAAAAGCCATATAGCCGGGAAAGACTGGCGCTTGTTCAGCAGTTGTATGCGGTTGGCTAATAATATTCATCTTCTATCTGCTCTCTTCTATCTTCTATCTTCTATCTTCTATCTTGTATCTTGTATCTTGTATCTTGTATCTTGTATCTTGTATCTTGTATCTTGTATCTTGTATCTTGTATCTTGTATCTTGTATCTTGTATCTTGTATCTTGTATCTTGTATCTTGTATCTTGTATCTTGTATCTTCTATCTTCTATCTTCTATCTTCTATCTTCTATCTTCTATCTTCTATCTTCTATCTTCTATCTTCTATCTTCTATCTTCTATCTTCTATCTTCTATCTTCTATCTTCTATCTTCTATCTCTTGTATCTTGTATCTTGTATCTTGTCTTGTATCTTGTCTTCTATCTTCTATCTTCTATCTATCTTCTATCTTCTATCTTCTATCTTCTATCTTCTATCTTCTATCTTCTATCTTCTATCTTCTATCTTCTATCTTCTATCTTCTATCTTCTATCTTCTATCTTCTATCTTCTATCTTCTATCTTCTATCTTCTATCTTCTATCTTCTATCTTCTATCTTCTATCTTCTATCTTCTATCTTCTATCTTCTATCTTCTATCTTCTATCTTCTATATTCATATCTACCAGCACCGCGCAGTGCAGAACAGTACAGTACAGACACAGCACAGACGCGAGCACGGCTGTAAACTGTAATGTCAACTGGGCGATAGCGTCCACCATGACATGTTTGAGGATTTTATAATCCTATTCCCATATTTATTATTATTTTATAACCTATTTCACCTGACCAATACAATAAGTTTTTCGTAATCCATCTTCTTAGTTTTAAAAATATCTGCGTGTATTGATTCCAACTGACGGCGAACCCGGTGCTAAAAATATGTGCTCATAATAACTGCGCAGGCGCAAACGTCACCAACAGCCACCAGCACCGCCAAAATATTCTAGCCGACAATCTCGGCCGGTGCTGGCCCATGCATACGCGGATACGTTACGATAACGTAAACAACTAATGTTGTTTTATTTGAATTGCACTATTCTGCACTGCCCGGTACTGATATATGTGAATAGATAATGCATTTAATTTTTAAAAGAAAACTTTTTTTTATTCCACCAGCTGAATACCTCTTTCAATGTATGTCTGCCATTGAATTAGTAGTTTTGTTGCGCGGGTCCGTGATCTGTTCTGGGCTTCTCAGTGCCATCAGTGGTTATCCTCAAGAGGTTGATGGTCTCGGGCTATTTATGGAAGCAATTCACGAGGGACTGTGAAATGGCGGATTGCAATTGAAGTACTGAGATCACAAATGACCGATAGTTAATGAAACCTGCAACTTTGTTATGTGGCAAGATTATCTTTATTTTAAACTAGCTGATTGTTTTTTTATGAAGTTTTGAACTCTTGCTTGATGTTTGGTTGCCATATTTTATTTCATTCAAAACATTTCGTTTTCAAAATATATCTAAATAATAAAGTTCCTAAGTAAGTGTTTTACATTTTGAAAATACTCTATCCGAAAACCTTCTTCTTTTGAATATGTAGTCTGTGGCTAACCAGAGTGGTATTTCTATGGACCAATCTCAAAACAATTCAATGTTTTTCATACTAATTTTAACAGTTTAATAACAGTTTCACTTATCGGATTTCTACTAAGCGAGAAAATCGAGGACAGTTTCCCCTTTTCTTTAATAAATTTAAAAAAACATTGCTTGCGGAATGATGAAAGACTTGAAAATATTAACTTTTCTTAGAAATCGAAATAACTAAAACTAACTAACCATCACGCCGTTTCCCCGCAGGGGTAGGCAGAAAGGACGGACCGCCAAAAAACTCGATCTTGGCATACACTTCTTGCTTCATTCGCATTCATACATCGTCTCATACATTCTCTTCTATTATTCCGACTTCTGACATGGTCCAACTCAAGTATTTGATTCACTTGATCGTGCCATGTCTTCCTCGGACGTTCCCTGCTTCTTCTTCCATTCACATTCGCGTCGTGTATTCGCCTTACACTCCTTTCTTCGTTCATTCGCTCTACAACCCCAAACCATCTCAAATCGAAATATGATACCGATAAAAATGACGGGACGAGTTAGGGTAGCCGTAACTCAGTGGATTAGAGCGCAAGCTCCCGGATAGACCTTGAGGTCCTGGATTCTAGTCCCAGCTGCTACCGTTACCCTTTTCTTTTCTGTGTCTTTTCGATTTTATGTTTCATTTTGAGAATTGTCAATATTATCTATCGGTTTGAGGTTCAATAAGAATAATATTTAGTTCAATATCATAAAACACATAAAAAAACTGTCTCATTCAACAGCAACTACTAAGAAAAAAACTGTGGAGGTGAACAAGAAAGCGAGTCCTCACTTATCATTAGCACCTTTCGCTTCATAACATTTATAATTTTAATCCAATCTGTCCGCCCGTGATAAATCCACAGAGAAAACTTTATTTCTTTAAGGCAGATTAGGTCAGGGACAGCAAATTTGGGTAACGCACAACCTGTATTTGTTTTTAAATGTTTTTTTTAATAAACAGAGTAATTTTTTATCGTAATGCACCCAACCCGTGTTACTTTTTTTATAGAATAAGTCATTGTTTTTTTATAGTTACGGCTTACTTTTACGGTTGTGGTACGTTGTTAGATGATGATTGATTGATTGATCTAGTACGCAAGTGCAAAAAATTGTAATAAAGTCCTTAATTAGCTCATAATTCGCAACGAACCAGTGTAAGTAAGATGTGAAAAAAAATGAAGTAAATAATCAGATAGTATGTAGGTTAAGAATAAAATAATATATTTTTTTTTTATTCCATAAAACTATATTTTTTGTTTGCTTAGAAAATACATAGATTTCTTATTTTTTTCGATTTTCGTTATCCAAAAAAGGGAACTCCAGTGAAAAACATTATATTTATAGAAAAGTTGTAAAATTAATTTGTGGAATCATATTTATTAAAATAGCAACAATTACTTTGTTTAAAACCACTGTATTTAATATGTAAATATCTCCACGTTTCAGAAGCAAAGCTTCCCTTGTCAGAATAAACAATAAAAAAATTATTGTTATTAATTTAATTAAAAACATAATGATTTAAATAATTTCTAATATAAATTTGTTATTCAATGTTTTATAATATTTTTTTATTCTACATCTATGATTAATTAATTACCTACCTTAATCAATTTGTGTCTATATTCATAATGTGTCCATTCTTAGATTATTATGTTCTATAGTTATCATTTGTCTATAATTAACATAACTATTTTTTAGTACTGTTGAAACATGCTGATATTTGTGCATATTAATAAAGTGGTGAACAAAGTATTTTTTTAAATTTTTTTATAAACATTATGTTTTTAAACATATTCATACAGATCACATGTGGGCAACTTCCGGCCGGCGGGCCGGATCCAGCCCGCGACCTTTTTAATCCAGCCCCGCAGAGAAGTCTAGTTAAACTTAAACCCAAAACTAAAAATCTCTAAAAAAACTCGCAACATCCATTGAATTTTGCAATGAAAAACGATGTTGCGATTTCTGGCGTTTTTTGCTCATCTTCCTCTGTACCACTTCTTTTGAAATCTCTGTTTCCCTTCAATAACTTCTATGATAGCTAATTGTAGCGATGTTATTTTTTTAATTGAATAATATAATGGGGTAGATGGCATAAATTGAAGTGGTCTCATTAGCTAAGTTGGTTAAGCGGTTGCCCCGGATAGGCAGAGGTCCTGGGTTCGAGTCCCAGATGCGACTGAAATCGTTTTTATTTTTTGTTGTTTTTTCGGATTCGTGTTTCATTTGGGATGTGTTAATATTATCTTCTTCAATGATTAAATATTACAATGAGGTTTACAAACTTCAATAAGTTATAAAAAATTGAATAGTTATTTTTTTTATTTATTAATTGATAAACTAAAGTTCTTAAAAACTTAAGACAAGATTTTTGTGCATAGCGCAAAGGGTAACAATTATTTTTATAAACAATAATTATTAGCCTGAAACACTCATCCAAATTGAAAAAACCTTTCCGAGTAAAGGTAAATGTCGCCGACAGGACTCGAACCTGCACCCTTCTGATTGCCGGTCATATTTTTTTATTTGTTTATATTTCCCGTTGTTAATTATTCGAGTTATCGAGAGTCACACTAGTAGACATTCTTGCTTAAGGACTCCGGAGACGAGGCATTCTTAATCTAATTATGATTGCGGTTGACTTGAGATTGGGGAAAAAATTGGCAGTCAAAAATCAGAGCAGGACCCAGAAAAACAGTTTTTGAGCGCGTGAAAAATTCAAACGAAAATGATAATTGTGCGTAAGAATGTGAATGTTACTCTTAAAAGTTTGATTTTTTCGATAATTAGCACATCCAGAACATGGAGATGGCTCGTTTCCAAATTTCCAGATAATGACACTACCTTATTCTCAATTTTTGGAAACAACTAATCGTACAAACATTGAATGAGTTTCGTTACTTTCAGAGCTGGCAAGAATGCAATTTTACCTAGATAATTTTAGAGTACATCAATAAAGGAATTGTATGTTTTTTTGTGTATTTTTGTGTGCTGACAGCTAAGTGAAACACGCAATTAGAGACCTAATATTCTTTCAAATGAAAGAAGTGTTACTTTTAATTTATAATGCTTGAGATATGTTTTATCATCGGCAGTTTTAATTCAGATCTGAAAGACTTAGCCATCGCTTAAATAAAAACATGATTGTTTTTTCTTGTTACTTTAGGTTATTGTTAACAAGTACAATACACAAGTACCTACCTTATAAAGAATCACTCTGCTGGCAATGATTGTGAGAATGGCAACGCTTCATCAACTCTTCATGAGGTGTGCAATAATATAATTATCTTTTAAGCGTTTTTTAACCGGCAATTAAAAAACTGGTATTAGACGACTGCACATCACCAAGATGGCGTGTCTTCAGGTACCTACCTACTGACATAGATTTACAGGTAGGTGGGTTCCTTGATAATATCTATGGATAGATGTAATTTACAAGCATCACTTCCAACTAATTATTCCACAGTAAACCAATCATATTCAAACAACTTTTGACAACGCACAATTATTGCCTCTTTCATTTGGAGCTATCGACGTCTAACCTTGGTCCTTATTGGTATGTACTTCTCATAAAATCAGAGGATCATTGATGGAATTTTATTATGATTAAAACCGTAGGTTCTCAAAGTAATGTAGATTTGCAGGGGTTCATGGAGAAAAATTTTGATGAACAAGTTTACTTTCTCAGAAGTTCTTGAGCCAAAATTGCAAAAGATTGCAAAAAAATTTGAACCGTAGTGACAACCATCTCTGCTGTCGGTCAAGTAACGATCAAATTTCCGATCAAGTTGGGAGAAACGACTAGTTATGAAAAGTGTCAGAGTGAAGAAATGTCAAACGTCATTCGGTCTGCAAACTGTTTTTAAACAGATAATAAATTTTTGTAAAAAGCATTAACTTTGTTGCTCGCCATAATTTACAATAAAAAACACATAAATTTGTTGTAGACCACTATTATTTTATTAAAACTCTACCGGTTTCGGAAGCACCCTTCCTTCATCAGGAGAATATTAAAACTAACTTATGATATAGAATATTGACAAGACATATAAATTTTAGGTGTTGGAGTGGGGGGTAAGCAAATAGGTAGGGGTAATTGTAGGATTTCCGGGAAGAACAGAGCGATTTATTGGAAAAATATTATCTAAATCATAAGTTAGTTTTAATATTCTCTTGATGAAGGAAGGGTGCTTCCGAAACTGGTCAGAAAAATAAATAAAGTTGGTTGTTTACAGGTGAAATATAATAAAAAACAGTAATTATTGAATGAAACACTAGTATATATTGATTAACTTGGCGGGTTTGCGATAAGCCGACGTAGCTCAACGGTAGAGCATCTGACCGGCAATCAGAAGGGTGCAGGTTCGAGTCCAGTCGGCGACATTTATCTTTTCTCGGAAGGTTTTTTCAATTTGGATGAGTGTTTCAGGCTAATAATTATTGTTTATAATTTTTTTTTTTGTGATTAGGTATTATACAAAAGCCTTATATTTGTCTACCTGTGAACTAATAATACGAACGTATTTATTCGCCATATTTATTACGTCACAAAAAGCGGTAGTGAAACAACAATATCCAAAAGTTCACGACGAGTTTTTTTCTTTTACAAAATGTTCGTTAAACAGAATTTATTCATAAAAACGTACGATGGCTAATTGAATAAATAATACGTTATCAATATTTTTTCATTTGAAGTGTTTTTTCATTATGTTTTATTACGTTTTCTACCTCATCCTTAATTTAACACGTGTTCAAAATCGAGGTGTCCAAATTTATGAAATTTATGACTTTAAATTATTCCTAGAGGTATAAAATTAATTGTATTTGAAGACTATGTGATTTGTGTCCAGTTTCTGGTTTCTTGTAGTTTTTTTTTTAATTCTGCTATTATTGTGCAAAATGCGTATTTGGTAATATATTTTGTAAGTTATACGTAAATATTACATAGTACCTGCCTAACCGGGACTACTCTGTGTTTTTCAGATCAACTGTTGTACAAGTATGCTACATTTGAACACGACTTGATGGCTATCACTGACGTCAAAATTGATAGACTTGCCCTAAGTACTAATTCGACGGCTGGAGGCAAAGGTCACGTGACATCCATTTTGGCACCAGCTTTGGTTCATTGTCGTCGACGTTTGTTTCGCGTGATTTTGACTCTAGTAAACAAAATGCAAAACACTGATAAAAAGGGTTAAACTAAATTCTGTAAGAAAGTATTCAGATTTTGCAAACAAGGCGAACATTTTTACTTAGTTGCCGTTTTACTTGCTCTTTGCTTGCTCTGTGGTGGTTATCAATTTAACTAATACTTCGTTTTACCACTCCTACAAACACGGCTAAAGGCAATTCAAGCGACGTTTCGATTCTGAGTGGTGGTCTTTCACCAGGGCGATACTGACAGTAACTACAACTCTCACGACATCGAAACTCCAATCAACTATTAGTTTTATAGTCATATTTTACACTTTGTCCAATTGTCCTTCGGTATTATCATCAATTCAAAAACCTCTCTCAAAACTCAAAATTTGAGTTTCATTGTGTTAATAATAATAAGGTTTAATTATATTCTGTTTTTATAGCAAAATAACAAATAATGATATCCTCACTGGGATTTCCCGTGCTGAGGATTTCATTTACAAAATATTAAATTACATTATATTAAATTGATGTGCTTGATGAAAAAAATAAAATATCTGTAAGGTGAGGTGTTTTAAAAGCAGTTGAGTAGTTTCGGTGTTAGTCTATATTTGTTGTCAATATATTTTATATTTCAAATCTCCCTGTGTAACGTATCCAGTGTTTTATTTGATTTTTAAATTTATTATGGCTGTTGTGATTTTTGAAGGATAGTGGGATTTTATTATAGAGTTTAGTACCATAGTATAAGAAGTTTTTTTGTCCAAATGTTGTGTTTGTGGTTCCTCGTTGTATATGTTTTTGACTCTATACTTTAAGAGTATAATCATGGCGTTCTATTATCTTTATTGTCTCAAGTCTCTTCAATATTTGGACGTTTAGAAATGTGTGCCTACTTGTGGTATTGTGAGTATTAAGACCGACTTGAGAATCCGCGTAAAAAAACACGTATCGAAATCTGTTAACCTTTTGGAAAACAAACACTCGACCAATTGAAACGATTTCTTAATAAATTTCATCCTTGTTCGACAACTTTTACATAAAGATCTATTCTCATCTACCAGCACCACGCAGAGCAGAACAGTACGGTGCAGGAACAGCACAGACCCGAGTATTCGCATTACACAGCGCAGCATAGTATCACAGATCAATTTATCGCTATCCATCTTCTCGGTTTTAGCAATATCTAATGACGCCAACTGACGAAGATGGCGATGCTAACGATATTTCATACTAACTGCGCAAGCGCAGACGTCACAAGCAGCCACCAGCACGTTAAAATATTCTAGCCGACAATCCCGTGCATGTGCGGTATGTTACGATTGCGTACGCTGTAATATGAATGTGTCCATATATAATGTAGGCGACTAATGTTGTCGTGTCTGTACTGTACTATTCTGCACTGTGCGGTGCTGGTAGATGTGAATAGACCTTAAAACTTGAATAAATATTTAACAGGATAGGATTAAGGTAAAAATCAGTAACATTACACTAATAAATGTAATTTCCTAACCTTTGGAATGCCGATCTCCAGTAATCTAATGCTTCCGTAGTGTGCCGATGGTAAAATTACGCTCGGCCACCTCTATTCATAATTCATAATAACTTACTTGTTTTTCGCAAAGTAATGTTTTTTATAAATTGTACCGTCTTACGAAATACTTTTTGTATATATATATATTTTAAATTGTATATATTTATCACAAGTAGTTTCCCCATAATAGCTACTTATATTCAGAGAAATGATTTTTTTGACATTGCCGATCGGATACGCCGGCGTTCAACGGATACAAATTTTGCATTCCGATGGGTGATTTCGGCGGACTCAAAGTTAATTAGAAGTAAACCGGAATATGGAATCCACATATCTACAAAAAATATGAATACATCGTTGAATCTCTTAAGAAAATGCTAGGAATGTTATCTTTCGAATGTGGTCTATATGACCATCTTAGATCATACGACGCACGTGTTGAAAACTTCATCATTAATACACTTATAATTAGAAGGCAATTAATAAAAAATAAAAAAATATTTATAAAATATCAAATTTTATAAAGAAATTATTTTTATTATTAATGTAAACAAAGTAAAGAAAATAGCAAGGTATAAAAATTTAAATAATAATTGTTATCATTATTCAAATTTATATGAATAATATTATTAGACCCTCCACACAGCATCCCCAAAGATGATATAGGCCTTGAGGGAAATTATTTCCTTCGGGGTCTCCTGTGTAGAGTTACTGTAAAAAAATGTAGTTATTAACGTGAAAATAAATTTCAGACAACTAACTTTTAACTATTTAAAAAACAAATAGTGTTTCCATTATAATGTTTATAACTTTGGAATTTAACTTCAATAAGCATCGCTCCATTTTTCCAGGGGTAATCTGAGAGGATGGAACGCCACACAACTCTGTCAAGACACTCCTAGCTTCATCCTCAATCATCTCATACGCAGTGGTAGATGGTCTTAATATCATCCTGGTGAAAGACAACCATTCAGAATTGAAACGTTGGTTTAAATGGCGTTAGTCACGCTTGGTGACCAGATATGAATACCTAGATACTACCCACTCTTATCTCCTTCCCCTCCCCACTGCTTCCAGACTCACAACATATATAACAAATGCTCATGAACCAAATCTCTTCTGATATCGACATATTTTGCGTCAGTGAAAAGAGATTCTAAAGAGAAATCCTATTGATTCAAGAAAGATTCCCGCCTTCTTGGCATTAAGCCGTTCTCCACGACTGCCAGCAAATTTTTTTTTCGTCAAAAGTGCTTACGCTCCCCTTCTTAATCTTATTCCCTATGCTGTAATCACCATTACAATATGTTTGGATATCCTCATTCGCAATATGTACATGGTTTTACCAGACATTCGATTCAGAGATTCAGTATTTTTCCTTCATCCCTATGTCAATTCCCTACCAAGTATTTATTTTTAAATTACAAAAGGAAAATGGATAATGTTTTGCTAATTCAAGAAGCGGTCCTGCATTAATAAATTCTTACAAAATCGGCAAACATTTCGAGATGTGTAAAATCCGATTTCATATCAATTATTTATGTAACCTTCTTCAGTGGGTGTTTCAAAATATTAATTATTTGCTATATAAAGAAACTTGACAAACACTTTTAATTTGCAAATATCAGAGGACATGACATTATTATGTAAATTTTGGCGGATATTTGATAATACTTGACGTAACATTCAACATGCTGACCATGTGTGACTTTTACAAGGTTACAATACTTATATCAAATCTATATATATTTATATAAATGAATATTTGTATGTCAGTCTCCTCCGATTTCTCGAAAAATACTAGACCGATTTCGCTGAAAATAGCACAATGTGTTCTTACTAGTACCGGTAAGGTTTAAAGACTAGTTTGAATAAAATACAACATGTAAAACTGTTAAAATTAGTATGAAAAACATTGAAGCCACCACGCTGTATTGAGGTTAGCTCATAGATATACCACTCTTGTTAGCCACAGATTACATATTCAAAAGAAGGTTTGTTTGGGTAGAGTATTTTCAAAATGGAAAGCACAAGTAGGTGCCTACTTAAAGACTTTATTATTTAAGTGTATTTTGAAAAAATAAATGTTTTTTTTTACAGACACACGGGAGACCCTGATGTAAATAATTTCCCTCAAGGCCTGGTTTGGAATAAAATAAAAATTTCAAATTGTTTCTTTGTTTAGACATAGTAATCGAGATCACAAGGCATTAATTTCGCTGTCAAATCAATTATGGCACCCAAACGACAAGCAAAAGTTCACAGCCTCATAATTTGTAGAAAAAAAATAATCCCGAGCAAGGCTGGGTACACATCAGCTAGTAATAAATAGAAGTAATTGGCGAAGTTATAGCACTTAACTTAAGCAGGTATATTTTTAATTAATGCAGGTGGATATGTTGAGTCGGCAGGAAAACTCACGAATGAAAGTGGTTTTAAGATGGATATTATGGTGTTTTAATTAGTGGTCGACACACTAATAGAGCTGACCTAGCCTATAACTGACCCGACTGCACTCAGCATCAAATCTCGTTTGTCTCTTAGTTTTATGAATTTTTCAATATGGGAAACGGGTATGGGTACCGTCGCACACCGCCCGAGAACAATTCATTGGATAATCAACACTTCCGCCGTAGATCACTCCAAGTTAATGATAATAATAATAATTGGATGATTTGTATAGCGCCATTTTGGTGAAAAATCACCTCAAGGGCGCTGTACAAATATTACTTCCCATTCTCTATCTAATTATGTACAAAAAAATACAGAAAAACATTGTTTTATTAGAAAATTTACAAAATTTAATCATAGAGATAATATGATTTTTACAGTTGCTATTTTACCCTCCTTTGCGATTGAAGTTACATTTATTAGAAGCCTGGCGGCACCAGAAGACTTGGTATTTATTTGAAATACTTATAATTTTTAGGACTGGAGAATATTTATAAAACGCCTTTAAAAACCGTAAGAAGTTTTTAACAGATATTTACATTTTTTATTTTTTTTTACACATTTAGTTATCTACAGTGTTCACTATCTTTGGTGACTTCGAAGGGTTCCGGGTTCATGGGGTGAGGTTTTGTCCAGGTCTCTGCGCATGCGTCTGCCCCCATCTGCGGGGTGGGCTGAATCGAGAGAGGCTGGTTGAAGGAGACCCCTTGACTCTCCAGCCGGACTCTCTCAACCCATCGCTTTGCACCGCAGTGGGAGGGGTGGATTCATATGTCCGTCACTCCTCATAACATTTTCCTTAACAAAACTTCCTCTCCTTCCTTTCCCCAAAAAAACCCTAAGCACAGCATCCCCAAATATGTCAGGGATCTTGAAGGAATCATTTATTATAATAAAAGCGCATTTTAATAATTTCACCTCGTCGATAAACTAACCAGCATAATAACCATCACGTTGAAGGAGTGTGAGCAGAGAGGATAGACTGTCACGCAACCATCCCTTGACACATACACACTTTCCTTCATTCACATTCATGCATATTCTCATACATATTCTTCTGGTCGATTCATTTCATTAAAAAAATGTTAAAATTGCTAATCGACTTGATGTAGCATAATAGTGCAATTGCGTTAACAGAAAATGTCAAAATAATAGAATTTAAAATCTTTTTCTTACCTAGGCGTCATGTATTCACCGGTGCTTAGGGTTATCTATGGTTTGGATTGTAGTAAAGATATAAGATATGGCACGATCAAGTGAATCAAATACTTGAGTCAGAAGTCGGAATAACAGAAGAGAATGTATAAGCCGTTGTATGAAAGTGAATGAAGCAAGAAGTGTATGCCAAGATCGAGTTGTTTGGCGGTCCGTCCTCTCTACCTACCCCTGCGGGAAAACGGCGTGATGGTTAGTTAGTTAGTTAGTTTAGAATAAAGATGAGTTCTCCCTTTTACCGATAGTGGTGAAACAGCGCTACTGCGCTCCGGCGGTAGAACGGCGAACCAAAGGCTAATGAAATTCTCCCCTATGGGAACATATATTCAAATTAATATATGTAATATTAAAAGTTATCATTCAGGTGATTTTTCACTAAAACGGTTTAGGGACAGTACAGAAATGGCTTACAACAGAGCTAGTACTTTTGGGCGTAATAAACAAACAAGTGAACGTAATATAATATGATCCAGATTATCCATTGAGTTCCAAGAGCACGGTATTCCTTAACTTCCATTTATCTCACCAATCATTCATTTAGTTATTTGATGGATTTATAGAATAGAAAATAATGAGCTATCAAAAAGTATTAATTTTACACCATAAAATGACAATTTTTTTTTTAAAGATTTAACAGTAACATAAAATGGAAAACTGAAACAATATTATAACACAAATCATTTACGCCACATTATCCAAGCTACAATACTCGATTGTATTATTCATCAAAGTGCTGGTATAGATGACGCTTTATTTTATAAATGGAGTCAGCAAATATATCAAACAATACCTCCAAACTTGTTGCCCAGATCATTCATCCTATTGGTTAGTGAATGAGACTGATAGTTGGTTGTTCACGTGTCGCAGAAAAATGTTACAAATTATCTTGTGTTTTATTTAAATTATTTAATTTAATAGTGGCGACAATGGCAGGGCAGGGTTGTGTTTAAAATAAAAATTATTGCGATTAATTTTTTGAAAGACATTACGTAACAGAACGACCAACCCATTATTTAGTTAGATCCTCTATTCATGGTCCAGAATATTTTTCTGGGTTTATTGTTAGAAATGTCCTTGCGCAGAAAAAGGAAATAATACAGTATAAAAATGCAAATTAAATAAAATAGCAATATATAAATACAGTAGTGATGCCGGAAATGTAAAAAACCTTGTTATATCAAAAAATGCCAATTGTACCGGACGTTGTAAATTCACACCAACGTGAATCTAGAATTTAAAAGCATTATATCTGTATCTGCAGCACATTTAATAAAAGTATATTTACTCTACCGAGACAGAATCGCATTTCTACAAGAATTAACAATTTAATAAAATTACTATCAAACTATTAAATAAAACAAACACTTTGTTTTGAACAACTAACTTATTTTAAATTCATCAACAACCGATTTCGCTTATAATATAAAACTGAACACAAATACATAATGAGTGAGCACATATATATATATATATATTTAGGTGAGATGTACAAAATATAATAAGAGAGGGACAAATATAAAAGGGAATAGTGAGACAGAGATATGTTTACAAGTAATAGAATGGGACAACACATACGAGGTGTGTTCAAAAGAAAAGGTGAATTTTGAATTTTCACGGGCTGCGTACATTCGATTATCGATTGATTTTTTCGTTATGTTGGTACACATATGTTTATCATATGTTAGCATTATCAGCCATTTTGGATCAGTGGTTTGTTTTTGACAACTGGAAAGGTTAGTCACGTTTTTACTTTAGGTTCGTTTTCTGAGGCATCATCAGTCCGATTGAAGTGAAATTTTAGATTTCCTTTGTTTTCTATGTCCTTATCAGTATTTCTTCAAAAAATCCAAAAAATCAATGTTTTTTGATTTTTTACTAATTTTTTTTTTAGTAAAAAGTCGAAGAAAAAACAAAACGTGACTAATCTTTCCAGTTGTCAAAAACAAACCACTGATCCAAAATGGCTGATAATGCTAACATATGATAAACATATGTGAACCAACATAACAAAAAAAACGATAATCGAATGTACACAACCCGCGAAAATTCAAAATTCCCTCTTTCTTTTGAACACACCTCGTAAAAAAGAAAGGGATTAAGTAATTGATTTTTGAGTTAACTGGAAAAAATTTTAATATGGGACAGTAAGACAAATTACCCCGATTATTAAGAATATTGCTATCAATTTTAACTTCTTTCTTTATTTCTAAAGCTTTTAAATTTTCTAATACAATCCCAAAACCATTGTTGTATACAATAATTAATTTCTATATTAAAGTTTTGTGAAGTACGCTAACCTAACCTAACATGATTTGAAAATAACAGATATACCACATATATGCAAATTAAAACTATGACTTCAAATATTCGTGACCAGCAGACTCACTTACATGAGCAATTTAGAACATTATATAACATTTTAGTATTAGCTAATGGTGTAAAAAATCAAATATAAAGTAGGTACACATGTGCAAATACCTCAGCACAGATTCTCCCGGTGAGGCGTTTATGAAACATGTAATTTTCAAATCACAGTATCACCTTCTCAAACCTTCCTTACACACCACATTATTTGTAACGATGTTTTATAATGTATAATAAATAAATATAAACAATTTTATTTTATTTAAATAGGCTAAATCTAAGTATTAATTTTATACATTAGTTGTAATCCAAAACAAACGGAGTCATTAGCTTTGTCTAAGTGTATAAAATGTTTTTAAAAAACTTTAACAAAATCACGATCAAAATCATAAAACACGAGGCTTAGATTTCAAAGATTATGCAAAAAAGTGTTGAAATATTTCGTAAATATGCATCTCCGTCGTAATTTAAATTTTAAATTCAAATTTAAGAAAAGGAAACGGATACCAAAAATGGCAGAGTCCTTGAGACTTATCAGTAAATAAAAAAATATATTAACGACATTTAACAAAAATATTAAAATCTCCACTCAATGTTTGGAATAATTAAAAGATTTGTTTGTCTTCCTGGCCTTCTGTGTTAATAATTTGAATTTATTTCATTCTTGAGGAAGTACATAATCACTTTTTGCAATTGCATTGAGAATTCTTGAGTTTGGTTATGATTTTTGAAATGAGGATGACGTAGAACGATGAAATTCGGTTGGTATTATTTGAAAAATAAAATTATTTTTATTTTTTCATTGTCGTTAACACGAGCGTTTATTGGAATGCAAGTTGATCCAGATATGCGTACTTTACCCATCGCACTAGACTGTGCCTGTTCTGAGATGGGTGAAATCACAATAAGGAACTTGAGCGAAAAACACTATTAATAAAATTAATAAGAATCGTTTTGTGTACAACATTGTTTAATATATAAATATCAACATGTTTCGGAAGCGAAGCTTCCATCATCACGACACAGTATACCAAGAAAAAAAAAGTATATACAAATAATAAACATAGAAATTTATAATTTTGCTCTATACTTGTCATTATTTCTTAGTATACTGTGTATCCTGATGAGGAAAGCTTCACTTCCGAAACATGTTGATATTTATATATTAAACAGTGGTTTACACAATGAATGGTGAATGAAAGAAACTTCATTAACGGAGAACTGAACGCGGTTGGCGCTAACAAAAAGTTGTCCAAAGAAGCGAAGCTAGCAGTCCACAATGGTGTGCTGAAACCAACCCTGATGTATGGCATTGAGGCATGGAATTGGCAGAGGAAGGATGAAAATAAACTTAATGCCGTAGAAATGAGATCTCTGAGACGAATGTCTGGTAGAACCATGTATGATCGTGTGAAAAATATTGAGATTCGTAAAGAATGCAAGGCCGATGTAACCGTAATGAGTAAGATTAAGAAAGAGACGCTTAGATGGTTCGGGCACGTAGAGCGAATGAACGAAGAAAGGGTGTAAGAAGAATATATGACGCGAATGTGAATGGAAGAAGAAGCTAGGGACGCCCGAGGAAGACATGGTACGATCAAGTGAATCAAATACTCGATGTCAGAAGTCGGAATAACAGAAGAGAATGTAAGAGGCGTTGCATGAATGTGAATGAAGCAAGAAGTGTATTCCAAGATCGTGTTGTTTGGCGGTCCGTCCTCCCTGCCATACGATGGTTAGTTAGTTCACACAAAATATTTCTTATTAATTACATTTATAATAACGCCCCAGAGTCATTTTACTTTTATTGAAATTCAATTAATTAAAAATAATATTATGGTATATTTGCGCCACGTTCCAGAGTGGTAGATACTTTCAGTATCGCTATGGTGAGAGACCACCATTCAAAATCGAAACGTTGCTTGAAATGGCTTTAGCCGTGTTTGTTGACCTATCTCCTTCCCCTCCTCAATACCTTCGCCCTCACAACTTACACCAATTAGGCATGCCATAGTCTCACTGGCTCTTTAATCTTTGGTATATGACACAAGGCTGAATATTCGTCTTTTATTTATTTAATTTCATTGTCACTCTAAAATCATAAAACATCTTAAATCGAATAAAGTGAATTTATGTTGACTAAAGTTGTTGTTAATTAAAAAAACATGAATCACAGACTGCTTCAGAAATACTTGACAATGAACGTTGTTAACAGGAAGACAATAATAATTATTTATGTAGATAAATCACTTCATCAATGTCGGCTGATATTTAATTAATAAATAAGGATAATTTTACTAACGCTTATTCGCGAATAAACTTACACCAACGTACGAGTATACACACAATTCAATCGCTTTTATGGTTGTTACTTGGGCCGGGTTTCATCTATCGGGAGGCATTTGACCACCTCTGAGTAAACTGCCGATTATCGCTACTCATCGAGTAATGTATATTATCTGTTTCACCACCGCTGATTAACGCTACCCATCTAGTAAACGTCTGTTTTTACCAATATTTCGACGGCATCCATGGTCGAGGGGTAAGGCTCTCGACTACGAATCCGAAGGTCGCGGGTTCAAATCCCGGCGTGAGCAAGTAAATTTTATTTAAAATTAATTTGTGCTGTTTCACAGTTAATTCATTTAAAAACAATATGTAGTATATTTGCGCACGTTCCAGAGTGAAAGATACTCTCAGTATCGCCCTGGTGAAAGACCACCATTCAGAATTGAAATGTTGCTTGAAATGGCTTTTTTAGCCGTGTTTGGTGACCAGATCTGAATAGCCAGGTATTTCCCCATCTTTCTCTCCCCCTTCTCTTTCCCCTCCCCAATACCTTCAGCCTCACAACATTACCGAATTGGGGATGTCATAGTCTCACTGGCTCCAGACGGTTGGGAGCAGTTGGGACTCTTGTGCGGTATTCATATAAAAATAATATCGTACCATAATTTAAGAATTACTAATATTATCCTCAATTAGTTTTGATTTTGCGTTAAAAATTAACGAAAATAATTAGATCATTAGCTCAGTGGTTCGAGTGTTGTCCCTTTTTATTTCTAATATTTGTCCATTTTTATTATTTACCGTTTCTCATTTATTGCAATGTATTCTAATCTCTGAAATATTTCTATTTTTGCAACTGTTAATACATGGTGGAATTCCATTATAATGATTAAATAAAAAATTAAAACAATGCTGAAAAATATAATCTAAGTAAGATCATGGTTTTTACCCCTGATACCCAAAGTATATGTAATCCTAAGCTTAAGAATTAATTGTACCAGTCTGAAAATTTATGATTTTTGATATTATTATTTTATGAACACGATTATCTGGATATTCAAGTGTTTAATTGTAACTTTGAAAAGATTTGAACCTATAATGTAATTATTTTGTATCAGAATGTCATTGAACGATTTCATTGGCCATGCCCTATCCTTGCACAAGGTCTACTCAACTTGGTCAATGAAAGTCTAGGTCCCTTGACCAAAGTGGTCCTTTTCGAATGTCAACCACCTACACAATATGTAGTTCTTCATTCCGCCTCATTTTGAGGTTGTACGCCACTGTACTTTTATATTGTCCTTATAAGATAAGTTTACGAAGGTGAGACAAGACAGACCGTAGCGAACTCTGCAGTTATGTCGCCATTACTGCGTGACCAGACAGCTAAAAGGGCACAGTTGGGTAGTGTACAAAAGCGCCAGGGGCTACGGGTGCAACAATTTGAACTCGAATGAAATCTCATAAAATGTACTGTTTTAATTGCGCCGACAGGACAGGATAAAACCGTTTAGAAGTCAGAACTAAACATTATTATCATGACGATCTACGGTTACCAAATCTTAAAAATACACTATATTTTTTAAATTTATGTGATATCGTATAAGAGTCCCAACTACTCCCAACCGTCTGTCGCCAGTGAGGCTATGGTATCCCCAATTGGGGTATGTTGTGAGGCTGAAGGTATTGAGGAGGTGAAGGAGATGGGGAAGAAGGAATACGAGGAAGTACCTGGCTATTCAGATCTGGTCACCAAACACTAAAGCCTTTTCTAGCAACGTTTCGATTCTGTATCAGTATCTACCACTCTGGAACGTGCCGCAAATATACTTTACAATATAAATTTTAAATGAATGTGAAATAGCATAATTTAATCTAATAAAATTTCCTCTTTAATACCTTCCTCCTCACTTTTACACCAATTGGGGACGCCATAGTTTTAATGGCTCCAGATGGTTGGGAACAGTTGGAACTCTTGTGTGGTATCACATAAATTATTTCAAAAAAATTCAAACAATAAAAATATATCTTGGAAGAATGTTCCCAATCAGCTTCCCTATGGCACATCAAGTGACTTCCGATGCCGTCGACTGGATGAATAACCTCAGCAACCCACTATGACCTCCACCTCACGAAGAAGTATATTCCAAGATAATACTCCCTCAAGTCCCCTGCAGTTGACCCAACAAAAGACCTGCCATAACCCAACTAGAGTAGGCCCATTAGGTCTGGGTGCAGCCATGCAATGCTGTTTCACAAATAAACACAGTATGTACTATCAACTATCAGTATCACAATGCCGCCACTCTCTCCAAATTAGATTAATGACAACTTAATAGCGTTTTATCCTCTGTCATACAATAGTAAGGCAATGGGTGACTGTTTGGTATTGTATTCTATTAACCTAAAGACAAAGGGAAGGCACTTCACGACACAGTGCCCGTGGGACGGAACCATCGCAGCGGGACGGTTAATGAAGGTTATTCGTTGTTACTTGTTACCGGTTAGTAGTTACATCGAGGTACTTAAGAGGAACGGCTGCGCGACCTGTTTCACGTAAAACTTAATTTTGGATTTGAAATAAAAAATACAAAATACTCACCTAAACCTAATGATCTTATTTTAAATCGAAAGGTATAGTAAATATCTAGTACGGATGAGAAGTAATTTATTTATTTTTGGTTTACATTATGAAATATAGGCCATTAAAGGAATTGATTTTTGCGTTTTTAGAGGCACCTCTAACAATTATTTGGGGGCTAAACGGTGATGTAAAAAAAAAGATTTACCCCGTCTACCTCGAAAATATAATTTTTTTGAATGTTAATAAAATAAGCATTATGGTGGACTTTAAATTAAATTAAAAACGACCAATTTACGATGGAACACAAATTTGCCGTACATAATTACTTTTTAATATTTACTTAATATTTAATGTGTTTTATCATATGCTTATTACTATTTACTGATCATTATTTACTTACTATTATTATGTTATTATTATTATTATCTGATCTTTATTATTTATTTACTATTGTCTACTTATTAATATTTAGTAATTTTTATTCATGTATCATTGTTTGCTTATTGAAATTTACTGATTATTATTAAATTGTGTTGCCGCTCATCTCAACGCAGGATTGTCCTAGTGAGATGGGTGGCTAATGTTTTTGTTTTCATAATTAAATTTAAGAATAAATAAATTAATAATTAATAAAATTTAAAATATCAACACGAAAAATGGTTCTTCTTTAAATGTTTTATTTTTATTTACGTAATAGCAAATATGATAATTAATAAAAAAATATATAATCTTTGAAGAAGATAATATTAACATAACCTGAATGAAAGATGAAACCGGACAGAAGGACAGACACTAAAAATATTTCAGTCGCATCTGGGACTCGAACCCAGGTCCTCTGCCTATCCGGGGCAACGCTCAACCGACTTAGCTAATGAGACAAGTTCAATTTGTTTCATCTTCATCGATATCATATCTCAAATTCAAGATTTGTGAATATTATCTTCCATTGTTTAATCTCATATTATTGGCAGCTATTTTTTATGATGTTTACAAAGTTCTACCCGAACTCAATTGCAAACTTAAACAGTGTCTCGGATTTACATCCGACTTTTTATTTATATGAGACATCTATTGACTTTTTATAAAAGTCTAAAGAATTCAATTTTTAATTATTACTTATTTTTATTGAGATTTATGAACCTCATCGTAATATTTAATCATTGAAGAAGATAATATTAACATAACCTAAATGAAAGATGAAACCGGACAAAAGGACAGAAACTAAAAATATTTCAGTCGCATCTGGGATAATATTCACAAATCTTGAATTTGAGATATGATATCGATGAAGATGACACAAATTGAACTTGTCTCATTAGCTAAGTCGGTTGAGAGTTGCCCCGGATAGGCAGAGGACCTCGGTTCGTGTCCCAGATGCGACTGAAATATTTTTAGTTTCTGTCCTTTTGTCCGGTTTCATCTTTCATTTAGGTTATGTTAATATTATCTTCTTCAATGATTAAATATTACGATGAGGTTCTTAAATCTCAATAAAAATAATTAATAATTAAAAATATATATATATTCAATAATCCCGCAAAAATTTTCTATGTTGCCTCTAAAATTGTGATATTTTTTTTCATGGCTTATATTTCATAATTTAAAACAAAAATAAATAAAATACTTCTTATACGTACTAGATATTTACTAAACCTTTAATTAAAACAAATATCATTCAGTTTGGATGGGTATTTTGGCCTCTAATCCAAAATTAAGTTTTGTCTGAAACAGGCAGCGAAGCCGTTCCTCTTAAGGTTATTACATCAATGTATGGGTGTATTTTGTATGATGTAAATGGGTGTGTGTGGGAGAGAGTATTGATATATGCACCTGGTTTCACGCTCGTACTTTGAAATTTCAGAGGGGTGAATTCATAATAACCTACGCCAATTTATTTATAGGGACAGTGTTTGTTCGGTTTCAATAGTAAGATCATTACTTTATTATTACAATTTTAAAGTTATTCGTTATGTTTACCTATTTTTAGTTCAATTCAGAATGTGATTTCTCCTTTATATTAGAAATTACTCAATGTGAACGCAACCAAATAATAGACGATAATTTCTCTAAAATAATGCAAACCATTGCTTCTCAGATGTCAAACTTATAAATCACATCAACCGCATTATTCTTTCTTCTTTTATCACCAAAGCAGAGATATTATAGCCGTGATAGACCAGTGCATTATTCATTACAAAAATATAATATTATTGTGAACGATTAGTGTTTTAATCTAGTCAACATAGCAATAACCCACCTCGTCAAGATCTTCTCCACCAAACAACGTACACCACTTACACACTTTGGCTGATCAAGTCCTGGCACATTAAGTGTTTATAAAAGAATTTCCACCAGTTTTTATCAATTTTTAGACACAACAATTGTCAACATGGTGGCTTATTCACGCTGTGACTCGAGGAAGATGGGATTCTTGCGTGGTATTTGTAAAATATATGATTACAATATAAATAATATATGTTTAATCCTTGAAGATATTATTAAAAACTCTCAAAGTGAAACATGAAACCGAAAAGACACAGAAAAGGTCCCGGATAGACCATGAGGTCCGACTTTCAAACTTCAAAAATTCCTAGACTCGTAGAAAAAGTCAGCAGATGCCCCATATAAATAAAAATAGGATAAGTATATCCGAGACACTTTCTAACTATTGCCAAAAAATTCGGGTAGAACCTTGTAGTTATAAAAAGAAAGCAGCCAAAATTTTATAAAAAATAATTGAAGATGATTGAACAGTTCTTAGAAATCGATGAATTATACCGATAAAAATGAGGAACGGCTTGGGGTAGCCGTAGCTCAGTGGATTAGATCCAAGGTCCCCAATAGACCATGAGGTCTTGGGTTCGAGTCCTAGATGCTACTGTTATCTTTTTCTTTTCTGGGTCTTTTCGGATTCATCAAAAAGGAAAAAAAAAACATTAATAATGATTACAATCGTCTTTTCTTTGTTACAGATCTTGGGAATTTGTGCAACAAATAGCTCTGCAGGTGGACATTCTGCTGTGAGAACGGTAAGCTGATTTATAAAATATTTTCTGTAACATTGCTTCCTCCAACAAATCATTCAAATACAATCATTTTTTGCAGCTCTACACTACTTTACAGCTATCTCAAACTCACATTCACGATATTTACTTCTTTTAAGTATGTAGGTGCCTACCTAATAGATTAGTGGTAGTTTGGTTGAGTGAGCGCACGCTTTATTGTCGCATACGCCCAGTGGCGGCTCGTGACTTTTGAGTGAGCTAGAGTGCTAAGATAGAAAAATACGACGTTATTGATGTCGTTGAAGCCGAAAATGTTTTTTTTTTTCAAAATTTCATTTTAAAAATCACGAGCCGCCACTGCTGATACGCCCTAATAGATACATATTTTTCTTGGCCAACCATTTGAAGATGGCCAGAGATATCTTTAAACACATTGGGATATGTAAATAGAGTATACGTTCTTGCAAAATCAGTGAAGTGTTACAATAAAATATTGTATTATATTGTTCCCGCGCGTGAAGAAGAAAGGGGGGTGAGGCGGCTGTCGATGTCACCCGAATCCTTCCGACCGCGAATGAATCCAATGAACGGAATCGCTTCGCCGTGAACGGCTGGCTGCTAACCGCCGCGGTCCGGAGCATTTGTGTTACCAGCATGTTACTTCATTTTTTACTCCTTGAGTTTTTTTAACATTAAAAAAGCCAATTTACACGAATATTGAATATGGTAAAATGGATAAAAGATTTTATAATTGCTTTTTCTATATTTTCCACAACGATATGTTTAGTCATGTAGGCATATTGCAGTTATCATTAGAGATCCATACCCGACGAACGCTTGTAATCGACTGAAGCCCGTGTTATCTCTATGATGCCAATTGACAGCATATTGTAGCCCATATTTTGAACGCTAATGTTTACTTCATTTGTATACCAAAGGATGTTTGAATTTCACTCGTTACTACATGCCACTTGCCCCGAATAGTCCCACAGGAGCGTGGAAAAAGTGATTTCCTAACAGTTTAATGCTTTACCGTCATCATGGTAATACGATAAATCATTCTTAACTCTGACATCGGCTTTTTCACTAGATATTTACTTTTGACTCCAGAAAAGTCTCCTTGTCTCGTTGTTTTATACCTACCCATCTGTCTACCTACTTCTCGAATTCATAGCAATTATTTACCTTCCAAACTTTCCAAATATTAACGGGGCAATTATTTGTAAGTTCCTTTATTAACCTTATGTTCGCTAAATCCGGTCGCATTACTCCTAGATCATAGTTAGGATATAGTTGGTATAACTCATTTCTCCCACATCTTTGCTACAGTTGCTACTTGCCTATTTCATGATTCCTTCATCTGACATCTAATATAATACATAAACAACGTATCTGACTTACTAAATCTACAACCCGAGCCAACAAAGACGAGATGTGCATCATAAACAAATAAAGAAACGAAGGAATATTCAGTGAAGAACAGCTAAAAGGTCCCCAAGAATAATGTGTATCTAAATCGGTGTTCAAAACCGATAGGGTAACATCTTTACTATTTGTGTCACTGCTTTGTTAGGGAAGGGTCCTTGTCTTCGTCTGCCGAGTATCCTATCTGGACTACCAATCTTTCCACGTCACTACACCAGACAAAAAATTGGTAGGTACCTAGTTAAAGCCATTAATTAAAGGAGTACGATGGCCTAAGAAAACTGGCTGGTTTGATCACCCTGAGACAAAGTGACCGGCCTCGAGGGACGTACCGCTAACAACTTTAGCCAGCCACACAGGTTTGCTGCTTTTCTCGTTTATTTGAGAAATCTCCTTTTTTCACTCCTCGTTTTCTTCTCAAAACATGTTGTTCTTGACTCAGTAACGAGTGCTATCCATCTCATTATCAGGTGGAGTGGGCAATACTGACTTTCTCCGTAACCAAAATAATATGTCCAAAACATGTTGTTCTTGACTCAGTAACGAGTGGTATCCATCTCATTATCAGGTGGAGTGGGCAATACTGACTCAGTAACGAGTGGTATCCATCTCATTATCAGGTGGAGTGGGCAATACTGACTTTCTCCGTAACCAAAATAATATGTCCAAAACATGTTGTTCTTGACTCAGTAACGAGTGGTATCCATCTCATTATCAGGTGGACTGGGCAATACTGACTTTCTCCGTAACCAAAATAATATGTCCAAAATCGATTTATGGATGTTTAGGAAGACGTTAACAAAAAATTGTCTAAAGAAGCGAATCTAGCAGTCCACAATGGAGTTCTGATACCAACCCTGATGTATGACAGTGAGGCATGGAACTGGAAGAGGAAGGGTGGAGGTAGACTGAGTGCTGTAGACATGAGATCTCTGAGATTTGTGTAAAACCATGTGAACATTTTTGAGATTCGTAAAGAATGCAAGGTTGATGTAAGCGTAATGAGCGAGATTAAGAAAGGCCCGCTTAGATGGTTTGGGCATGTCGAACAAATGCACGAAGAAAGGAGTATATGAATGGAGGAAGAAGCCAAGGACGCCCAAAGAAGACATGGCACAATCAAGCGAATCAAATACTTGCGTCGGGCAATTTCAGACGTCGGGATAACAGAAGAGAATGTACGAGACGATGTATGAATGTGAATAAAGCAAGAAGTGTATGCGAAGAACGAGTTTTTTTGGCGGTCCGTCCTCTGTGCCTATCCCTACTGAGAAACTACGTGATGGTTAGTTAGTTAGGATAGTTTTTTTTTCTTCAATAGTTAACTAACTGTAACTCATAACTTTTTCAATTTTGGAAATATCAAAAAACTGATATCACTATCGTTATTAACTCTTTAAATGTAATACATTGTCATCAAAATAAAAAAATGGCAGCTTTGTAAAATATTTTTTACGTTACTTTATTCAATGTTTCGCATCATCTACCATTCACGCTGTATAATACAAAATCAAGATTAAACGAAGATGTTCTGATAGTACTAGAAAAGACATAATAAATAAATACAATAATATTTCAATACATTATTTGCCTTTGGCGCCACGTAGACCTCTACAAGGAGTAGGCTATAGTAGATTCCAAGGTAAACTGAATTCACCTTTTCCCCATCGAGTTTCCTCTGGCCTTAACAAGTTTGTAAATTATTATAGAGTGGTTTTAGAATACAATTTGTTTTACTTCACCATCAACACTTTAAAATCTGGTGGTGTTCTTACAGAATTACATATTCAAAATGCATTTCTGGAAACTATTATAAATTGAATCGTTTTTTTTTTTCAAGATCATATTTATAATAATAATAATAATATCTTTATTGTAATTAAATTTAACTATAACTAAATACATGTATAATATAATAATGTAAGTGTACAGTGGTTTATAAAGTAGATATATAAAAAGGAAAATAGAAAATATTATAATAACAGTAGGTAATACGTAAAGAAAAGAAATGCATAGTAATAAGTTAAAGTTTCACATAACCCGCCTCACTAGGCTAGCCTGTGTTGAGGCAGTAATTTTGCATATTATTTTATAATTTTATAATACCTAAATGATTAAATCAGTAATTCCAAATTTGGGTGAGTGCACCGGTAAATGCCCTATCATTACTTTTAAACCAATTTTTTACATTGTGTTTGAATTTTATTTTTGTGAATCAGATTTTTTGATGCTTACTGGAAGAATGTTAAAAATTCTTATCGCAAAGTACCTAAAATTTCGTTTCCCAAAAGTAGTATGAGTTACAGGAATTTGGAGTAAGTCTTTGTTAGTATTTCTAGTAATGCGAATGTTTAGTATTTACTTTTGTTTGTATAAAGATGAGTGACGATTCTTTTAGCGTAAATCTGCCGAACGTCAAATACTCTCAATATATTAAATATTGAATCATTGAAGAAGATAATATTAACATAACCTAAATGAAAGATGAAACCGGATAAAAGGACAGAAACTAAAAATATTTCAGTCGCATCTGGGACTCGAACCCAGGTCCTCTGCCTATCCGGGGCAACGCTCAACCGACTTAGCTAATGAGACAAGTTTAATTTGTGTCATCTTCATCGATATCATTCGGGTTCGAGTCCCAGATGCGACTGAAATATTTTTAGTTTCTGTCCTTTTATCCGGTTTCATCTTTCATTTAGGTTATGTTAATATTATCTTCTTCAATGATTAAATATTACGATGAGGTTCTTAAATCTCAATAAAAATAAATAATAATTTAAAAAAATATTAAATATTGAGTTAGAGTCTGTAATTAGAGGTAGCTCAAGGATTATTTTTATAATCGTTTTATGTGCCTTTATGATTGGGTCTAGTGCAGATGAAGTACCACCTCCCCATGCTATGATACCATACTCAATAATAGATTGACAGATTTATATTCGTATCGTCTCAATTTCTTTAAATAAATGAAAACCGTTTCTACGGTTGGAGATTTAATGAGGGATTGTAGCGTACAAATGATACGACGGCTAATGTTCTCTCATCTCAAGATTCGTGGGTGAGAATGATGGTGAAGCACAGGGAAGTGGGATGTATTGATTGATACAGTAAATAAAACCCTTGTAAAAGGAAAGAACATAAATTTAATGATTCTATAAACACGTCTATCATGGTTTAGCAAAGAAAAGAGTAAAGAGAAGGATTGATCCCAACACGAAAAGGTTCAAACAATAATTGATGGCTCTCATGGTCCGACTACTCTCCTCAGCATCATGGAAGGCCTCTCCAGGTCCAGATGCTCACCGATCGTAGTAATCTCCAAAAAGAAGTCTAGGACGACTCTTCTGAAGCGCCATCCGCCATAGCCTCTTCCGTGGGGTCCAGACAATGGAATATGCAGATGCTACCTTATGTCCTTCTTGGTCCGCTCATCACTTCTTCCGAGATTTTCACCACAGCAGCAGGCACGCGCGGTTTGGCTTCATCGCCTCACAATCCGGCCATCGATCAATCAATAAAACACAAAACACACCCACTTCGGGCAAATTCAGTAGACGCCCTCCGACGTCAAACAAAATAGAAAATCAAATACATAATCTCTCCCAAAAAACACACGTCGATCACGACCGCTCCAGTCAGGTTATGTCGCCCGCCATGTTGAGTTGCTCCCTCCCGTCTGCTGTCTCCCATAGACATCCTCTCACCAATCTCTTCCGTAGACAATTATCCCAATCATAGACTCGGGGTCAGTATTTACGTTACAGGATTTAATTGAAATAATCTAAGTAATTCAATATTTTAATCACCCTGTCAATTAAAATAAAATAAAAATCCAAAATAACGAAAATCTTATTAGTAAAAGGGCTAATAGCGTGTTTTACTCTTCTCAATCGTACACTAAATTAATGCAAACACACAGCTGTTTTCTTAGTCCTCGTACATTCAACCTTTTACCAAAAGAAATGCAAAGGACAAATAAATTATATTTCTACGTAAAAGAAGCAAAATTATGGCTGAATGACATTAACATTGCTTCTATTAAATCTTTGTTATTTATTTCTGTTTACTTATACTATAATTCTTAATTAATATTCTAGTACTCTTATTTACTTAAATTACTCGTATTACCCACACACAGGCAGCGCTATGTGGGTTCCCATTTCTTACAATTATAATCTCAACAGAACATGTAAAAAAATATGTATTATTTATGTTCTATTTTATATTAAAAACTGTGGGAAAAAATAGTATAGGTACACAGATGACGCCCAAAGCAAGAAGTGTAAAGGCATTGAATTCGTTTCACAAGATGGTTACATATCGACCCAAACAAAATGGGATTTCCCTCCCAGTACTATGATACATGAGTCCATGTGTCAAATGTGAGTAGTTTCACAAGCATCCGTTACATCGAGATTTTTTGATAATATATAATATAACTGTTTAGTTATTCTCCAACTTTTTAGGTAGCACTTCACGGTCAGTACCCAAAAATACGCATTTTTGCAAGTTGCTAACTCAAGAAATACTACGAATGATTTATCTGTAAATTCTCTGCGGGTAATTAGGAAAATGTGTATGGCTTCAAACGACAATACTCCTCAAATTGCAATCTTTTAAATTCTATCTAAAATACGTACCGAAATGTTAGATAAAACGTTCAAAATTGCTTTCACTTGATAAACTGAACCAATTTTCAGACATTTTAAGAAGTATTTCATAAAATTTTAAGATTACAGTTTGAGGACTTTTGTCTTTTAAAACCTTGTACATTTTCCCAACTACCCGTAAAGAATTAACAGATAAATTATTTGTGTTATTTATTGAGTTAGCAACCTGCAAAGTGATGTTTAGGATCATTTTTCAGTGCTGAACCTTCAGTTGATATTTAACAAAAATGGCACCATAAAAAAGACTTGTAGTTTCAATATAAGCGAAGCATAAAACGCTGTTTTGTGTTGCTGAAAATTCTTTAAATTCTTCGTGTTCCTTTCATATCGAAGGTTGGACAGCATATTTGACATCTGACCTCTTGACACTGTAGCCCGGAATATAGACGTTGCACTGCGGTCAAACCACTCTCCGAGATTCCTCGGCCTTGAGGTTCACCTTCCACTGGCGCTTCTTATCTCGCGTGTGTTTCTTTGCAATATGAGCTGAAGTTTCCTATTATATATTTATTTCTCATGGTATGTTTAAAGTACTATAGTATTGGCTTCTTGATTATAGTGAAAAATTCATTATAATTGGAAAACAATGACAACGCCTAGAATATTTTAAATTTGTCAAAAATTACATCAAATTTCTTTTCAAAATTACAAATAACCATGTAGAATCTTTCCTCTTGGCCACAATCAAAAGAAATACCAATCACCGCCAACTAAGTAACCCCGAAACTTTCAATATTTCTTTCCAAAAAAACAACTTAACATTCTCCCAATTGTGCGAATATGTCGACTATACATCATCCACTGTAGTACTAACATTTCGGAAATATTTAGCGATAGCCCCAAAAAATTTGCAAAATTTCTTGAATCTCTGGGTTTCACTAAACTTCACTTGACGCAAACTTTATTTTGTCTTCTTTTATTGTTTTAGTTACTTTTTATTTTATCTTTGCACTTTGTTTTACACCTTTATTGGGCGGTTGGTATTTATGCTTTCTTATTTCTCTATCTTTTGATTTATTTTAAGTTAACTTTGTATACATAATAATAATTGTGTACACAATAAATTAATAAATACACTCTTAAGCAGTTATGTCGTATTCAATAGTTGATATCTTATCGATTATGACATTGAAAAAGCTTACATACAAAGCAGAAAATGTGCTTCCCTGCGTTATAAATGTTGTGTATATTTAGTTTCACTTAGTCCGTTAATCGACAAATCTACTCACACACCACGAAGAACCATAAAACGTATAAATAAAATTGAAATGGTTACAGCATTCTTGAGGGCACTCTATTTGTACATTACCCGGGAATGTTGCATTTGGAATGCTGCGGCAATTAATTATCCTGGCGGTACTGGAAAAGATTTTTGTAATTAAATTATCCATTACTTATAGTCACTGTGAAATGACATAAAGGATTAGCTCACATTTATAAAAAATTCCTGAATAAAACAAAATCTTTTCAGCAGAATAACAGCTGCGAACTTACAGTTACTTAACTTACAGATTTCTCGTGGCATTTTGTTACATCACGCTCCTGGAAGCACAGCTCTCTGCACGCAGAATTATAATTTTGTTATTAGATTATTTTAGAGCATCGATAAATGATTTTTTTAAAATAGAGACCCGACTTTCGAGTGTCAACACCCTTTTTTAAATGTTGTCGTTTTTCCAGTAAAAATTAAGAATTCAAAGCAGCAAGAACTCAAAATAGATACACCGATCTCAAAATTACGCAAAGAAAGGGCTGTACAATTTTCAATAGAGTTTTTGTTACTTGAGACAAACACACTTCTGGTATATAGCAAAAATAATCGATTACCTCGGGCTCTTTTGTTATTATGGTTTGATTTATTTTACCTGATTTCCAGAAAATTAAAATAATTTTGAACCTTCAATAAACTTTATTGAGATATTTTGCCACAGATAATTCAACTGACAAGGTAAGATAAGTGAAGGTTGCCTTCTAATACCTCTTCACAGTCGATTTGATCATGATTTAGAAAATACATACTTGTATGAATAAGAGAGTGGATAGATAAGAAATGCTAGATGTTTTGATAGGAGATGTAAAGTACGTAGGAGGATGAACACGAGAAGTTGATAAAGTAAATAGGAGGCAGGAGATAGGGGTAATGGACCAAAGTGCGTCATTAATAAAACGATGTAGCTAATGGAGGTGTTTTGTAATGTTACCACTTAAGAGTCTTATGGGTTCCATGGTTATCAGGTGGAATGAAATAGAGCTTAAAAGTGAGGGGGGTGTGATGACAGCGCCCTTGAGGCGATTTTTCATTTAAAACTACACTTTACTTTTCTTTAATCAATCTCTTCAAAACATTGGTATTCACTTTGTGGCGTCATTATTAATAAATGAATTAAAAATTATAATTTCTTCAAATGAATTAAAAATTATAATTTCTTCAAATGATTGATAACTATGTGGCATCATTATATAATTAAAAATTACTTTGTAATAACCACTTTATTAATATGTACATATCTACAAGTTTCGAAATCCAAGCTTTCCTCATCAGGACATACAGAATACTAAAAATAATAATATCAAGTAAAGATAAATTATAAACATAGAACACAATAATATAAGAATAGACAGATTATAAACATAAACAAAAATTGATTAAAGTAGGTAAGTAATTAATCAAAAATGTTGTTAAAAAATATTATAAATGATTGAATAACAAATTAATATTATAAATTAAAAAATGAAATTGTTTTTATCATTAATAATAATAAGAAAATAAATTCAAATTGATTATTAATTATATTTACCATAATTGACTATTAACAATTTTTTTAATTTCTAAAATTTCAAATTTGTCTAATTATAAACCGGTTGTATTTGTAAGTAAAATTTTTGAACATTTATTTATAACAAAATAAAGATTTGTTTCCCAAATATGGTTGGAAAATTCAGAATAATAATTACGGTCTATACTTGACATAATTATTTTTTAGTCTTCTGTATGTCCTGATGAGGAAAGCTTCGCTTTCGAAACATGTTGATTTGTATATATTAATAAAGTAAATTTTAATTAATTTTTTTTAATCAGTTACAATTCTTGATTTCATAACTTCTTTATACTTTTCCACATCATATCTCCACACACTTTTTTTCTTTTTTATTATTTTTAGTCACACGTACATTCATTAGTTAAGAAGCATTCTCATTCCAGACAAAATTATTAAGTTTTTTTTTTTTTTAAAGAAAGACAAATATTCCCAGGTTACGAATAACCTGACAATATTTGAAAATCTCCTACTACCATCACAGTAAGCGGAAGATGTTGCTTGTGTCGTAATGGAGGACTTAGCCAGCCGAGGAATTGAACTCACGACGCCTGGGTGAGACCCAAACGCAATGCCAACTCAGCCACTGACCGTATTGTATGAACACACGTAATAGGTGCTTTGTCAAAGCAAATTTTAATATCCCAACCTTATTAAGTGTAATAAAATGTGATGTGCATGTCTGCATAAATAAATATTATCGGTATTAAATTCACAGTATTGATTTTAGCAAATGACGTACTCGTACGCATCTCAAGATCCTGTTTTCAAGTCGATGAACGTACAGGTATAATATCTTAGTATATTTTTTGCAATAGAAAGTTAGTCTCCATTCTGTCGGCCATGACCAAGTCGCGGAATATTACAGGTATATACCGCTCTTGATTACACTTTGACGGTTGATGGATTGTATCGCTGATACTAAACGTCTCAATTTAATGACAGAATGACTCGGGCTGCGGTTGAGGTTAAAAGCCACCTTTAAAGTACACAACACCTGCAGACCTTTGAAGTGGTCTCATTTCTTAATTTGGCAATTTGTTCTAAATATAGAAGGAGAACAGTTTGTAAAAATATATATTTGGTTGTTACAGGCAATAAATGCTACGTTTATAAGACTTCTCTTTCTTCGTAAGGCTTCTGAACAGTGGCGGTTTGTAGCCTCATTGGGAGTTTAAACTGAGATTTAAAAAAGAAGAAAAAAATTCCTTCATGTATAAATCCTATGTTCGTATTATCCAATTTTTTTTTCTTTCTTCATTGTACGCGAATTCACTTTGTGGCATTATTTTAAATTGAATAATTAAAAATTATTTTCCATTTTCTTTAATTACTAATTATTTTTATGGAGATTTAAAAACCTTATTTTAATATTTAATAATTGTAGAAAATAATATTAACATAACCTAAACGAAACGTGAAAACGGAAAAAAAACGACAGAAAATAAAAAGATTTCAGTCGCATCTGGGACTCGAACAACTTATTTTATTTTTATTTAAATCACTATTTAATAAATAAATACATATGCATTTCTATTATTTAATATAAATATATAAAATAAAATTAAATATTTTTTTTTACATTGCTTTTATGCCTATGTTTATAATTTTGTCTATGCTCATTTGTCATTATTTTTCAGTATATATATTGTATCCCGTCGAAGGAACCATTCGAAACATGTTAATATTTATTTATTAAAATAGTGGTAAACAAAATATTTGTTTTATCATTTACACATTCGTAAAAAAGAATTTACTTCGTTGCTTGCCATAATTATAATATAAATACATAAATATGTTTTGAACCACTTCAATTTAATATTATGATCGACCGGTGTATCGGCGACTATATTAAAAGTAAAGTTTTAATATTTAAAGAACGGATACTTCTGAAACCGGAGGATCTTTATATTAAATTGAAGTAGTTTAAAATAAATGCCTATGTTTTTTTTTATAATTTAATCATTGTAGAAAATAATATTATCATAACGGAACTGAAACATGAAAACGGAAAAAAACGACAGAAAATAAAAAGATTTCTCTCGCATCTGGGACTCGAACCCAGGACCTCTGCCTATCCGGGGCAACCGCTTAACCAACTTAGGGGATGAGACCAGTTCAATTTATTTCATCTTCATCGATATCATATTCAAGATTTATAAATATTATTCTCCATTTTTAAATTATTTATTTTTATTTTCTATCGTTTTTTTTTCGGTTTTCATGTTTCAGTTGGGTTATGTTAATATTATTTTCTACAGTGATTAAATATTAAAATTAGTTTTTTAATCTCAATAAAAATAATTAACAATTGAATATTTTATAATTATTTAATTTAGATTGATGTCACGGAGTAAATTTGCGTCTATGAAAGAAGCGATTAAAACCGACGCGATAAATTTAACTCCTAACCTATAAATCACTGCGCTCTCCAATGGACTTCTGAACAAAAATAGTCGAACCTGTGACCTTATCGTCAAAACCCAACAATAAACCACCCGCAAGTAACTACAAACATATCTGACCTATCTTGAACGTTGGATTATCTGTCGATATGCGATTTTGTTTAAACAAAGTGGCCCATTGTCGGCCCACAAGGTAGTTGTAGCAATAACAATACTTCATAATAACTGTTTGTAGTTATATTCCATGCTCGTGTCATTATTAACGGAATGGCCGATTGTAATGCCCGCTATTTCGCAATAAATAAATGCCCTAACATTATTAGTTTAGGAGAGGCAATCCAGTATCTGTTTTTATGGTGAGAGGTTATTTTTAGACTAGCCCAGAATTAGCTAAACTTTTGGAGATTGGCGCATATTCTTATTTAATGCTGTTTTCTACCAACATCCAAAAAATCTTTTTTTTCTAATGCGTTGCAAACGCATGGTAGACTATTTGGCGGTCTGATTGTTTATTTGCTAGTTGGGAATGTCCGTTGTGCGTTGTGTGAACTGTCTGGACTATGCTAGCGTCTACTACGGCTTTGCAAGAGTGATTTTAGTCTTTTAAGGCCCCGCATTAATCTCTGAGAATTCAGATTTAGGCAAGAGGTCTGTGTAGCATCGGCTCTGAATCCCGACTGACCGCTGTTGAAAGGCAGATATGATCATTCGACAGACAGAAAGAGCGCGCCAATGTGAAGAGCGTTTAGAATAAATAGGCGTAAGTACAATTCTAAAAATATTAATAAAACACGACATATTTAATATAGATCAAAAATCTCATGACGAATGTCTTAAATAGCATTTAAAGAAACACTATGTTTTGTTTTCAAACCTATAACATGTTAAATCACAGAACAAACCCGTTTTTTTTTAATTTGCGGTGTATAGTTTACGATTTTTTTCAATCGAGGGAATTTCATATAATTACATTTTCAGCCCGTTGACTGATTAGATGTTATCTTCAAAAATAATATTATAAAAAAATTTAAGTACATAAAATCTCCAGTTTTTAAGGGATATTTGTAATATATCCATAGACATTCTGTTTTGCAGAGCCTTAACCCTTCAACTGCGGATAACTCCATAGACGGGAGCTGGCGCCGTTTCACCGTCACCGCGTATGGCCGTTTTAGTAAATATGTTTTCTTTCATTCATTTAAATAAAAAAAATAAGTGCGTTGGTGATAATTTTGGTGTTTTGACGCATTCACCACATTTGATTTCGTATCATAAAAAATACTATTTTTTTCTTACTATATAAAGGTAAGACTTTATTTCAATTTAATTCAATATTACTTGTTAATTCGTAAATAAACTCTCCACAGAGAAGAAGCTTGCATGCTGAATATTCAGCAGTAAAGGGGAACTAATTTATTTATTACTTTTTTCATTAATTACACACGGGTCATCTTTGAGGATGGCGTGAGAGACCCATGTTGTAGGAGGGAGGAAACACAGAGGCCGGCAAATCGTTCCACTGCCATGCTGTTGAACTCAAGAACGATTCGTAGAAACGACCCGTTCTCATCTGACAAGTCTCAACCGTGTATAAATGTTGGACGCGCGTTTGGCGTGTTTCCCGACTATGCACCGCTGCCGAAGGAATCAATGGCGCTAGTTCCTCAGAGCATCTTCCATTGAAATATTAGTAGAACAAGAATAGCATTCCCAAATGACGCCTGTGCTCTAAAGATTGCAAACCGTTTGTTTAAAAAAGATAGGGGAATCTATCAAACGGATCGCCCGTTTATGCACAGTCAACGGTTTTTTCCGGGTATTTTGGGACTCCAGACAAAAAGTGGCTTCGAAATTCAACAGTGGGGTGCACTTGCGATTTGTACAGGGTCATCAGTTGTGTACTATTAAAAAATTTGCAGGCCTTGTACATTATGCCCAGCTTCTGGGAGGCTCTTTGCACGGTAATGTGAAATTGTAGGTTAATATCAATATTTGATTAATGTAACAGCTATTTTAAATATCAAATTTATCTCCACAAAGACACAATAGATCAAAATTGTAAGCCCAGATCCACGCCAAGCCCATCCACAGGTCGTTGGTAGGAGCTGCTGATAATGTATTATTTTTATTCTCAACTGCAAGACTCGTTTGAGAGTGCAATTTAGCGCAAGGAGAAGTATGTCAACTGTGGCCATTGGCACACTAACATGATCCCTCGGGCTATCAGCAAATACGGCTCACTCTTGCTTGCGCATTCGTGTCAGCTGATCACTGTAATAATATTGATCATTTTTATTTATAATATATTACCTTTTGTAAGCCTTTTGTTATTACGGATGGTGGTGATGGGCACAATAGCGAAATTCTTTGCGAAAATTTCCATCGTTGAAATAATCAAATTGTTTCCTTTCAACTCTTCCTTGCCGGTGCTGTCAATTTATTTGACATGTCTCTAATAAATTCAACATGTAAATATTCTTAACACAGATTTCATATTTTAGGTTCACCTCAGCAATGTATTTATAAATTGGATAAATTAATTGAATTATATAAATATTTATAGAACTTATCAATTTTTAAAAATTCTCATACCATCAAGACCAACCCGACAGATTTTTTTCATTTGCCCGCTGTGCAGGACCAATCTTAGGATAAATTCTCCAATTCCCCATATTTGTGCGCAATATAACGCACAATTTCACAACATCGACATTCTTCACAATACGCTTTCAAAATATTAAACTGAAGTAATACGTACGACCACAAATTGATGCACGAGTATAAAATGTATCGAGAGCCTCTCCTGTTCCGATCCCATCCTCCTCTTCCTCTTCGCCCTTCCTTCTTATTTTCTTTTTTTTTTCTTTCTCTTGTTCGCTTCATAAATAAAACACCTGTATTTAACCCCTGTTAGCACAAGAAACTTTGGCTTACTTTTTATTAAACTTGCTTTGTATGTATATTTATATTAAAAGATGTTTGTTTCATACAAATAAATAAAAATAAATGTTTTATCGGGAAAAAAGAGTTTGTGTATGTATTTATTTATACATAATAATATTTATTTATTTTACGGCACACAGAGGCTTGCAGTCCATAAAGGATGACAAGCTGTAACTACCGCAAGAAAAATTTAATTTAATTTTTTTTAGACGCCGTGGTTTTAGTCAGTATCGGGCAAACCAGTCGTGTGGAAGGTCTATTAGTGTTTCTTAAATGTTATATATACAGTGGGAAACATTGATTTACGTGCATATTATATGATATACTACGACAATCATAAATGTGTTACTATCTACCAAATATACTAGAACTGTCCTTGTACGAATGAAAACTCGGTAGTTTAAACAGGTGCCTTTGACAATCGTGTTCAATAAAACAGATTTAATATACTGATAACGATATTATCGTACCACGTCCGATTTACATGAACCAATGTATAATTTTCCAGCGTCCCGCAGCGAGTCCGTGTAAGTATACATCATATGTGACAACTCCTTAAACAGTGGAATAAGAACTAAAAGTAGGCTCCGCGTGAATACAGCCTCCGGCCTTGACTGCCGAAGGTTTTACGGCTAAATAGGGTAGCGCGTTTTTTCACTTTCGATAAGATAAATTGTTACGCGTGTTTCTCGGATCCAACATACTCTTACATTATATTCAGATATCGTTATTCATTGTAAATTCAACTAGACAAGTACAATAAAGTTGTAAAATACAAAATAAAGGTATTTTTTGCCAGTTGTTATGGTATCTTACAGTTCAAAATGTAGGTACCTTTTAAGTTTTTTATCAGAACGGTTTATTTTTGAATTCTTGATGATTTTATTTTAATGATTTTTTTTTTGAGAAACGGGCGTCTTAAAAAAAAGTAGAAGTTTTATACAGGGTGTTGTCTTCTCAGCTTTGAAAATGCCAATGATACATTTCTTGGAAAAAAAAACCGAAAATGGTATCGAACGCTTCTGGTATTTGGAGAGTTATCGTCGCTATACTGCAAAACTGCATAACTAACAAATTACAGGAAACCAAAAGATTTTGCTCTTCCTTAAACATCTCCCAAGGAATTATTGTTAGTATTACCGGTCAGTGGCTGAGTTGGCATCGCATCTGGGTCCCACCCAGGCATCGTGAGTTCAATTCTTCTGCTGGTCTCAAGTCCTCCATCACAACACAAGCAACATCTTCCCGCTTACTGTGATGGTAGTACAAGATTTTCAATTTTTGTCATGTTATTCGTAAACCGAAAATATTTGTCTTTCTTTAAAAAAATAATTTTGATTAAACTTTTTTTTTTAATGTGACAACTCATAAGAGCACCCCAATATGTACATAGCGCATATAGGAAGCCGTATCGCTACCCGGTTGGGCAACGTTGTGAGGCGGGTTGAGGAGGGGGCTGTGGGAAGGTATTAAATGTAGGAGGAAAGACGGATGCCGGTAGCTCGTTCCACATACGGTTTACACAAAAACGAGTCATGAAGCTAACACCAATTGCGAACGGATTTTCCGCTCGTGTCCGTCGAGTTTCACGCACGTGCGCTGGCGCGGAGGATCAATGCTGCTAGCTCCTTCGAGTAGGCTCTATTAAAATATCTGTAGAACAGACTCAGCATACCTACATTGCGTCTGTGCATTACAGATGGCAGCCAGCTACCGGCATCGGTCTTTCCTCCTACATTTAATCCCTTCCTACAGCCCCCACCTTAACCCACTGCACAACGTTGCCCAACCTGGTAGAAATATAGTTACCCTATACGCGGGTGTACATACGGGGGCGCCCTTATGAGTTGTAACATTAAAAATACTTTTTTAATAAAAAGTATTAGGGAGCTCCAGCCCAGAGGTGACTGCCAAAAAAAAATTCGTATTCGTTGAAATAAAAATGCTTTCGGTCTATTAAAATTAATACATTTTTTTTAATTTTGGACAAAGAGAAAAAAATGTCACCAAAACCAAAATACTTAACTTTCCTCAACTGGCATCAATCACAGAAGACATGCATAACGGCCTGAACTAATTTGTACAAAAAACCCAATTTCAGATTTTTATTCAGTTTTTGCGGTATGACTATAATAACTTTTTATATTGTGATTATTTTCATAATAATATAGCTAAGATTGTTAATTAGTTTATAATATCTACGCATTTAATCGAATTGTTTTACTATACCATTCCAGATCAACGATAAAACCTAATCGTTCAATTCCAATGTGCTACATATGAGCCCATTAAAACGATCACACTCGCGGTATTTCACTATCGTTCACAGCACAACGTGTCCACAACATCCAGATCCGTTAAATGTATTATTGCTACGTCACAAAGTTCATTGTACTCCTCACAACCATACACAAATTTATACCACGTTACGTATTTACATAATCTTTGAAATTTAAACACAACAAAAATAAAATAAAAACGTTCTCATTCGGTATAATCGTTGTGCCGATTCCTGAATACGGAGCGTCACATTCACTGAAGATGTGTAACATTTAACCAAAAAAAAAAACTGAACAATTAGCTATTGCGTTTTATTGCACGTAATATTCGGACCAAACACTGACCGATTGCTCTGCTCTGACGAGCATCTGTGATGATATCAGATGAGACAAATTAAACTAAAAGATATAACTATATTAATCGTTAATTTAACCATAGAAGGGTTTGCACTCATTGCTCACTCGCTACTTTGTTGATGATTGTATTGTTTAAAAGATTTAGCATTTGATGTGGTCAATGCTCTGCTCGTGTATCTGGATTGTACGAAATTTTGTTTTAGTTATTTCATAATTCGGCTTTAAAATTTCCATATGTTGACTGTGAAGAGGGATTATCCTTGAAAGAGTTTAAATCGTTTTCAAAAGTAAAGTGCTAATCAAAATGTCAAAAAATTAATAAGGGAGGATTCCCACAAGGAAGCGTATTAGGGCCTCTTTTATATCATATATTTTAAAATCTTCCAAATTATTGTAACAACAATGAATTTACAATGTTTATTAATGATACGCCATAACTAATTGAATTTACAGAGTGCACATTATAACTACAGCTTATTTCTTCTTTAAATCGCAAAAGTAACTGCACCCCATAAGCTGTAGTCAGATAATTAACATATTCGTATTGTTTGGCACTAAAATATTCCGTAATGTTACCATAATATAAATACAAGCAGTAAAAATATATGATACTCTACATTGATGATATTTTGACAGGATTCATAGAATGTTTCCTCTATGAAGTGAGCAAATACTTATGACAATGCTTGTTGCAAATAACACTATGACACCGCTTTGAAATTTAACGTATGTTGTATTCGTGAAGAAACAGCATTAAACAAATGCTCATAAACATGCGCTAGACGGTACTGGTACAAACTAGCTGAATGAATAGACACTTATGCGAGAAAGTAGTTATAACAGGGCGCATTAGCAACTTTTCCATACTCGCGGGTTTGTTGTTTGCGCGCATTGAGCTCTCTTGTCTAGTCTGGGAGTAATAATATTACGACCGGTGTAGTCTGTGTGAGGTGGAGATGATAATATTATTATTATAACCTTTGTTTCGGATGCTGTCAGATCCCAGTGAAATTGGTGGACTGTTGGACATTGAACCACGCATCATGCTTCTCATACCAATGATTCACTTGGATATAGAACATGAATGATATTTGCTTTTGTTTGCAAGTCTTATTTTAACAATTTTTACGTTACCTATATTTCACGATTTTTAAAAGGTATATATAGTTTTGAAGAGTTTACCACAAACGAGTGTATTTTTTAAGAACCTGTACCTTTTTGCGCGTGAAAAATCAATAAACTTTATAGATTCATGTTCGATTAATAATAATAATAATAGTAGTTATTTTTTCCAGAAGGTATGCAGGGGTACAGCAATGCAATACGTTCTATAAGTGATAATAATACAAACAAATAAATAACAATAAATACGTAAAATAAGAGAAAGGAAAAAATAAAAGAAAAACGTAGAAAATGATCACTCAGTAAAATATGCAAAATAAGTAATAATGAATAATAATGATTTTTACGAAAGGGCGAGCTTGTTTTTATTGGAACCATCATTGTTGGTATGAATTTGTTTAAGGCGATGAACTGGGAAGTAATGCAAAATCATACCGGTATCGACCGGTCAGTGGCTGAGTTGGCATCGCGTTTGGGTCTCACCCGGGCGTCGTGAGTTCAATTCCTCGGCTGCCTAAGTCCTCCATTACGATACAAGCAACATCTTCCGCTTACTGTGATGGTAGTAGGAGATTTTCAAATATTGTCAGGTTAGTCGTAACCTGGGAATATTAGTCATTCTTTTTAAAAAAATGTGTTTATTTTGAAAATTTGATGGCCTAGAAATATCATAAATGATTTAATTAAATACTTCAATCAGAACACACCTTGGCCTTTCGTTCATCACGGCATTTTTTGGTGAGTATTTTTATAAGCCTAGAAAACAATTAAGTATCACACCTAAAAAAATGTTTAATGTTCAAAATATCCAATTTACAAACTCTTTTTCGGATATTGTCATATTGTTCGTTGTGGCAAATTAAGTTTTTTTAGAATATCTCCGAATACCATTTTATTAATTATGCCTTAGCTTTACAAAATAAAATAAAACACTCAATTTGGTGATGTTTTTTTTGCGTGAATCTAAGTACGCGGCCGGTTTTAAGCACGAATTTCAACCTTTTCGCCATCTCCATAAGGAGTGCGTGATTTCGTTCGAATTTTAGGAAGTGATTCCGCTAAATATGGAAAAAAAGCGTATTGCTTATTTCAAAGGACTTGCTTTCTTCGATTCGCCTAATTTCAATTGATAAACGATCCTTTAAGGTATGAACATAATTAAATTGGAATAAATAAAAAAAAATAAAAAAAATGCAATTCGACTGTCCCAAAGTACGGTTTCAAATCTGCATTTTGCGAGGTTTACAGGGGAGTGAAAACAAAGTTATATTCTAGTTTCTACACCGGATGCATCATGCAGTTTCGACCATTTTCATTAAAAAATTAAGAGGAAAATTCAGCTTTTTTATATCATCTGAAAATATATACTATAATTGGATAGTTTAAGATAGTGAAACGATTTTGCAATTTTGCAAATTCGACACCTTGCTTTGGGGCCGTCGGTATTGCTTAATTCAAAGGACTTTATTTCTTCGATTCGCCTAATTACAACTGATACATGATCCTTCGTGTTAATTCAGATGACAGTATTGTATATAATTGTGGGGATCAACGAACTACATCCAATAAACACGCCACAGAAACGATGGCCCAGACATACCGACATCACCCAATAACTACACTGACACATCGCATAACTAACGCTCTTTAAGACAAAAGCTGGAATCCCGCCATTAATATGAAGCGTCAAATTGTCTCTGCCTTCTCCGGTAAGAAATAAATATCACAATGTATACTACATTATATAATACTTACATTGTATCATCATTGTTCTCACACTCCCACAATGTCCTTAATAGTTAACACGTTTCCTCTATAACCGATCCCCTTTCATCCTTAGTAAAGCCGACAGCTATTAAAAAAAAAAACATAAAATTCAATACCCTTTTACGGCGAACCCAGCAGGTTGCACCAGAGTAGGTTCCTGCCACTGAACATAAAATTCCTCAAAGTGCGATATACGAGTATACCGATGTCGAGAAAGAAAGTTTAATTAAATAAAAAAAAATCTTTCTCCTTTAGACAGGCCAATTAAATTAAATTATTTGTTTTTATTTTTTATTAATATAAAACATAGATATTACAATAGTGTTAACAAAAATAACAAAAAAATAGTCGTGTAAAGCTACCACGTGGCAGCTTGTCTGCAGGTTCTACCATTTTTCTTGGTTAAAAAAACAGAATACATAATTTTGTATCTGAAATTCAAATAAACCACACTTCATTTTTACAAGTGGGTGAATTCGGTATTTTGAATTCTCAGAGTTGCGCCTCGGGCGAAGCTTGTGTCGGCAAATTCACTAGGAAATTTTTTAATTAATTTGAGACTTAAGCGTGCTTTTTTCAGGCACTTACCGGTGAAAAATGTCTTCAAGATGCAAATTAAGTATTAGACATTGTTCGATCAATTTCACCCGAAAGGAAAATTGAGCCTATTTCGGGCACACTTACATACAGATATACTTGGGAAGGTTCTCAGTGTCAAAAAATGGCAACACCTTTAACATGACCATAATATGGACGTATTTGTCACAAAATTACAAAAAACAATTTTAAAATGTACGCAGAATTCACAATACCGAACATAAACAGTCGTTTACAATCAGTAATAAACACAGTCTAGTCTACCCATAATCTTTTTATCAATATTTTGAATGTTTTCAGAAATAAACACGCAACATTTCCACGCTTAAAATAATAGTAACGTAAGACAGCGGTTAAATAATGCGCACCAAAATGGACGAAAATAGGTGTCAAAATACAGCAAGTTCTATTTTTCATACGGAAACCAGATGGAAAGTTGACATTTATGGAATCTGTAGGAAAACAAATATCGTGGAAAACTAGCTTCAAACAGGTCAATAAAACTGATAATACTTAAAAGAAAAATTTATTTGATTTATACATTTGTCGACCGGTTTCGGTTAATCTTAACCTTCCTCGGGACTGTTAACACACTGACATAAACTAAATATAAATAACGATATATTATATGAAAAATGAAGAGGAAGAAAGAGACACTATATCGGAGTAGGGCAGGACAGAGCATCAGAGAGGGGGTGATAGAGGGGTAGGGAAACTGTAGGTTTTAGATGGGAAGAAATCCTTAATATCGGACTTTGGGTTAAAACTAATTGATAATCTTTTCAATAAAAAAAATCGACAATTAGGTAAGACCAGAAGTAAGGAAAAATTGACCTTATTCCGGCGCACAGGACATCGCGATTCTACGGTTTGCCTCTCCAGTGGTTCCTACCTACCTGATAGCAAGATGTTTGCTCGCACCGGGCTCTGACCGCGAGCTGAACACTTCCTGCAGCGCATTCATCACAGGGCCACTACGCCCTGGACCCAGCGCACGAGTCCGACGCTTCACATACCGCTACTGCGCGCTTCTTCCGCCATTCCGGGAGGCTTATTTATGATAGCATTCGGCGCTAACAAGGGGCTGGATCTACAAAATAATATAATTAATATTGAATTTTTATTGGAATAACTTATTGAAGCTTGTAAACCTCATTGTAATATGTTTTTAATCATTGAAGATAGATACATATCAAATGAAATATGAAACATAAAAAGACACAGAAAATAAAACGGTGATAGTTGCCGCTGGGACTCGAAACCAGATACTCAGTCTTACCGGGACAACACTCTAACTTTGAGCTATTGAGACCAGAGAACAAGTTTCACTTAGTGAGGTAGGTAATGTAAACTTTAAAATAATATAATTATGTAACATATATTGCACTTATATTTAAACATGTCGTATTGTATGAAACTGTATAATATTTTTTCAACAAACGTCGATTTATCGACACAGAAACTGAAAAAATAAAGAGTAATAATAAATAAATTAAAAAATATATATGATCCGTTATTTTTGTCAATCTCAAATCGATTCCTTAGTTCAATAGGGAAATAACTCAAAATTTCTGGATTTTCAGTTAATGATGGAAAATGGTAAAAAAAACCCTACCTTCTCAAATTTCAATAATAAAAAAAAGTCTAATTCATCCTAATTATGTAGTCATTTAACTCTTTATGGAATTATAATGAAATCAGCACATTCTTAGTTCAATAGAGAAACTTGTCAAATGTTTCCGTTTGGAAGTTAATAAATGTAGCCATTTACACCTATGATATGATAGATTGATAAATTACTTACATGTTGCATCTATTGTTATGTTATAGGTGGACAAAATAACTTTACATCGGAGCGATGTCTTTATGAAAAAATTTCAAATCCAGTTTTCTCAAAATGATGTATTTTGAGTTAGTTCCCTATTGAACTAAGGAAATGATATTGTCTTTAATAATTATTTATATTATCATCAATTAATTTCCACATTATTGGCTTTTTATTTTCTGTTTCATATTTCATTGAGATTTGTTAATATTATCTTCTTCAATGATTAAATATTACAATTATGTACGTTATTAAGCTTCAATAACTTACTCGTATAAATTGAATACTCATTCTAGACTTATAGAAAAAATCCGTCACTATCTGGGTTACAAATATATTGAGGTAGAACTTTGCAATCATATGAAAAGATAGCGACCAAATATATGAGAAATAATTAAAATCTAATAATATGGAAATTAATATCTATCCACTAACCTCTATATTGCCCTTCCACCAGCAATAAAAAAACGGATTTTTCAAATGATTTCAAAACCTGGCTCAAAGAAATCAAAGAACGTCGTACTAGCTTAAAACATAGAGTTTTTAAATTGTTGTCCTCAGCACAGGAACCCCTAGTGAGAAGTACTATGAAAAACATATTGAATTAAAATTTAATATGCCTTGAAATTTTTTATTAATTACAAAAAGAAATATATTGACACTAAATACGTTTCACACTTATATTTAAGTCTATCCTCATTGTAACCAACAGACTGCTGTTTTATGTATATATATTTTTTAAATTTTATTTCTCAATTTATTTAATACTTACAGATGCTTTGATATTTCTGATTTTTAAGTAATATTTACATTTTTGAAATATTAATGTTTTTATAATGTTGATATTTTTATTATATTGATATTTTTTACAATGTTGGTATTTTTATAATGTTGTATTTTTATAATATTAATATTTTTATAATATTGATGTTTAAAATATTGATATTTTTTAAAATATTGATATTTTTATAAAATTGATATTTTTATAAAATAAATATTTTTATAATATTATTTAAATCGGTGTTATAAAATTGGACGATAGTATCTCAATAACAAAACTGTAATGCTTTTACCATTATTTTTTCTTTTTAATTTTTTTTTCAACTTATGTACATTGATCACAACATGCATGCGCCTAAATATAATAATTTAGCCCTACATTTGTATGATGATTGTAATTTATTGTTGTATTATATTATATTGTTGAAATAAACTCCCGCTGACAAGCTACTTACAGTGGCTTAGCGGGTATAAGTTCCCACTGTATATAATTAATATTATATAATAAAAAATAAATTTAAAAAAAGTGATTTGATAATATTCTCTTCTCTAATAATTTTTTTTTATTTTGCCTTTTTTCCGATCCTCCCCTGCACGCGAAGCACACCGTTCTAGCCTTAGTGAGTAACAATATACCCTAGCTTGTCATCTGTTTTGACTTCTTACTTCCTAGAAAGGAGTGGTTGGGAGTGGAGAGTGCAGGGAGCAGGGAGCCGGCGGGGAGAGAGCGGGGAGCAAGGTGGAGTGTCCACCATAGAAAATCACGGTCATTTTCATTCGCCGCACAGGTGTGGAGAATGAGATACAGGGTTGAACCTCCGCCATTGATTTAAAAACAATAAATTGAATTTACTGCTGGTTTACATATTCAGGAATGTTTGAATTTTGGTGATTGATTACCTATCAATGCGCTAACAAAAGGAGCTTTTGCCAGTTGTAAACAGAAACAAAACAATAAAATTGTTTGACACCTTGAGAGCCGAAAACCCGTTTTTAGAATCGTCAAACATTTAAATTTACACAGTTTTGTACAAATTTATTTCGAATTGTCTCAATTTAAACCGAACATTGTCCTATGCACTTCAATTTCGAACAGAAAAAACAGTGAAAGTTAATTTGACATTTTTGCATACATATTTTGACAAACGCGAATGTCTAAAATATTGATTATCTCGAAACAACAGATTTTGACAAGTTTCAGTTTAATACTGGGCCTTACTTGGCCAGACCATCTAACTGTCCTTTTCTCAGTCTTGTTCATTACACTTATTTAACAGTTATCTTACTAGTTTTACCTCACAAACCACTCGGAGACCCCGCCACAACTTAATTCAATCATATCTTGTCTTTTAACTGTTTCTTATCACTGCCACATAATAGGCTTGGCATTATGACTCAATTGTGGACTGTTAAATAAACGGAAAAAGCTTTTGAATATCAGTGAAAGAAAGCGTTTACTCTGAAACATATAAAGTGATAAATATTTCTTTTTTTTCTTGAGGCTTCAAAGAAATTATATTTCACCTCTGTTCCCTATATTTTCTTACTGGGTTCTGTAAGTTTATCATGTACATCAACCCATCTACGTAATACGGAGATAACAATACGTCGCAACGTTACAATTTATGTAACTTTAGCACATGTCACATGTACAATATATGTTAAATGCACATAATTGAGGAAGAACATCGCTCTTATATATAGTTTATGGTCGCGTAAAGACATCATCTCTGCGGAAGCAATTCCCATAGTCAGTGTGGCCGATTGGTTCCCAGGTTGGAAGTGTGTTTTCCTTTGAAGGTGTCACTGCGTGGTCATCGTTATACAATTCCATAATTGCAATATACAAAGGGAAGTGTATATAAAAAAAAAAATTGCTAATAACCAACTAAGAGTTCGTCTCTATCAAAATCATAAAGAATAACAATCAATGGCGGTTCGTGGTTATTCTCAATAGGAGTTTGAGGGTTTCACCAGAGTTTAAAGAAGGAAAATAATTTCTTTTTAATCACTTTTCACTTAAATTTGTTCAATTTTCATTACAAATTATTTGTAAAATTGTAGGAAATTGAAAATTTAAAAAAAAAATCAGAATGCCCTTTTATGGAACTAAATAAAAAGAAATAATAATTTATTATTTATTGTGTTTCGTTTTCATCTGAGACCCGCACAAATATTAGGTTATCCAAAAGTGACATCTCGCGAATTTTATAAAAGCTCGGTGCGCCGAACCAAAATACGAATATTACGGCTAGAGAGAGGATAGAGAGGTGAGTACCTTTCAATCTACAAGACAGAATATTATTCGTATGAAATATTCTGTAGGAATTATCTGTCTATATGTGCGTTCTGTATTCCGCTCCCATTGACGATTTTTTTAGTAGGGATTTTTAATGGCGCGCTGTAGTTATATTACAATAATATAATTCATGTTTGTCTTGTTCGTCTTTGCTGCTGTTTGGGAGTTCACTGCACATAGAAACGGGTTCATTGGGTGCGGTTTAACCTTTCCAGTCAGAGTCTCTCGATCTATCACCTTGCACCACAGTGGGAGGGCTAGATTAATGCGTCCGTCACTCCTGGACACACTGACCCCCAGATCCCTACCCACCATCATACCCTTTTCCTACCCAAAACTTCCTTAAAAAAATCCACAACAGCATCCCCAAAGGTCACATAGCCTCTGAGGAAAATTATTAAAAAAAAAAAACAGAATTTTTCAAAAATTCACTCACTTCTCAAAGTCTACATATTCAACTTCATCTGTATCTTCGAGTTCCTCCTATCCTTTAGTTCTGTAGTCAAAATACAAGAACAATATGTTTTTATTTTTCAATTTCGCGGAATAACTTGTTGAAGCTTATATATAATACGATAGCAACTAGATAGAGGTCCCAGTTCCAGTTGTTACCGTTATCTTTTTCTTTTCGGTTTCATGATTTATTTTGAGAGTTTTTAATATTATCTTCAATGATCAAAAAGATATAACTTTGTTAATTGTTTTCGCAAGACTGAGCATTTACAATACGTCAATAAAAATATTGCGACACGTCATTAAAATAATAATGTCCGTAAAATCCTTCTCATCAAACGATCTCCAGTCAGTTGTGTTCCCAAAGCGACAAACCTTCGCAAACTAACTTCCTTATTAGACAAATTAACAGAGAAATTTCGAGTTCCGTGTGAGTAAAACGTTGATACGAAGATGAATGGTCCATTGTTATGGGGATTTTTATTGTTAGACGCTTTTGTATTACGAGTGTCAAGTGGTTTTATGATGTTAGCAAATAATGTTCGTATTAGGAAACACCAGACTATCAACGTATTATGTTCAAAATATGGGACAGAATATTCATACTAGTATCACCACCTTCATTATTAGTAAACTACCATTCGTCCATTTTGGCAACTTTATAGGAAAATCAAAAGACTTTTTTTTTTAAACTTGTTTGGGTAATAAGTTAAAAAATTAAAAATAAGTTCGAGTGCAAACTTTAAACTGTTTTTTTATTTATTTATTTAAAGTACATTTGAAGAATTATAAGATTATTAATTGTGTTCAAATTTAATTTGTAGATTTCCGTTTTTATTTAAAGTTTTTAAGATTTTTATCTATTGTTATTCAATGTAAAAATCGATTTATTTATAAAATAAGTTCTGTTAGGTAATTAATGTTACGCGTGACAGTTGTTTCGCCTTCCGATGGCATTATCAAACTGTGTGGAGAAGCCACTTATAGACGATCTATCTTTATTATTGAAATGTAGGTACTTATGATGAGACTCGGAACGTTTTCATTTTTATTATCAATGCTCTTATTAATTTCGGAGTAAATTTATTTTATTGGTTACATTACACTGTAACGTTTCCCTACTTAAGGGTTTTAATGTAACGGTTGAAAGCAGTTAGGACTCTTGACCGGTATTCATATAAAAAACATGTTTTTAAAAAAATCTGCCAAAAGAGCAACTGAGTATTTTTTTAATCCAAAGATTTCGTATCAACCACTGATGTACCAGACGTAATGGCATGCAAACGAACTGTAGGGGGCAGCTGATCCCGATCTGCGGAGAGGGCTGAGAGGGGAGAAAGCATAGATGAAGTATCATTTCAACGGCAGGAGGCAATAGTCACGTGTGACCCATTTTGGCACCAGCTGAGTTCACTGCCATCCACGTTTGTTTCGCGTGATTTCGACTGCGGTAAGCAACTAACAAAACATTTATAAAAACGGTCAAATCGAATACACAAACAAAAAATTCCGTTTTTGAAAACAAGCCAAACCTTTTAAGTAAGTTGCTGTTTTATTTAAATTGGTGGCATGCCTAGCTCACCCCCGCCCCTCTTATTTTGGTTTCTACCCTTTGCGTGTAAGGGTATCTCCTATGTATTATTTGGTATCAACGAAATCTACAATAGCGATCCGACCGACTATAAAGTTAAACGTGTCGAGCTGTTTTTTCCATGTGTCATATTCAAAATAGTATGTTTGCACATAAATATTTTCGGTGAACAGTAATGCATCTCATTACCTTTGTTTTCAAAGCGACATGCTTTAATAATGTAGTTAATCTCGTAACGAGCTCTAGTTTCTGGGAGAGTAAAAATACTAATTATTACTAGTGTACATTTAATAAGACGTTCTTCGGTTCGTTACATTTAATTATTATGCTTACATTACTTATCCCGTTCTTAACCACTGCTGTCATTTTTATATTATGTTCTGTCTAATCATTGAAGAAGTCATTGAAGAAGAATTTATTATTGTAAAATAATTTACTTATTATTACCTAAATATGTTATAAGGTATGGAATTACAGCTTGGGAACTTTCCCGTAAAACAAATATCAATCGTGTTCAATAAGTACAAAATTCATTAGTTTAATTAATGATTAGGATATTATAAACTTTCAAATATTTTACAGTACCTAACATCCAAAATATCTATCCTAAGAATGTTTTAATCAAACATTTCAAAAGTTTAAAAAAACACACAGTAGAAACTTAATTTTCACCACACAAGAGCGAACCAAAATGACATTATGAATATTCCTAAATTTAAAACTGATTTTGGACAAAGCAATTATAAATATCTCTCCACTAAGCTATATAATTCACTCTCACCGGCCATAAAAAAGGCCAAATATAATTTCAAAAATCAAATCAAAACTTACCTGGTTCAAAGAAAACAAAGAAGATGAGTTATCCAGCATCTAGAAAATAACTTCGTATGAGTTTAAAAACAATCAGTTTTTAAATAAAACCTAGTCCGCTTCAGTTCAGGAACCCCTAGTGAGAAGGACTAATAAAAACATCACAAATTGTCTTATTAGCTTTGTAAAATTTTATTAAGTAAATGAATAAATATGTAATCGTTGAAGAAAATAATATTAACATAACCTAAATGAAAGATGAAACCGGAAAAAAACATAAAAATAGCTGCCAATAATATGAGATTAAAAATAATATTGACAAATCTTGAATTTGAGATATGATATCGATTAAGATGACATATGAACTGGTCTCATTAGCTAAGTTGGTTAAGCGGTTGCCCTGGAAAGGCAGAGGTCCTGGGTTCGAGTCCCAAATGCGACTGAAATCTTTTTATTTTCTGTTGTTTTTTCCGGTTTCATCTTTCATTTAGGTTATGTGAATATTATTTTCTTCAATGATTAAAGATTACAATGAAGTTTTTAAATATGAATAAAAATAATTTAAAATACATTGAAACTAAATAAAATAAATTTTTTTTAAATATCACCTCGCATTTCCTCCAAATTTCTTCATTAAGAGCAATTCTGAGGTACAAAATTATATTTCATCACATTAATAACCCTATAATATTATACAAATAGGATTGAACACAATTGTAATACTCAATTTTAATTAAGGATTAATGCTCCAAAGCATATAAATAAATACCTATGGACAAAGAACGTTGGATTACATGATTGCTAGGTGTTTAAACATGTTACCTGCTGAAATTAAAAATTGTATTAACATAAAACAATTAATGAATATATTGAAAACTTGGCTAGCTGGAAGAAACTGTTTTTATTAGATTATTATGAAATATTATTTCATATAAGATTTATTATTATTATTTATGTTATATTTTATATATACATATAAGTAGATTTTTTTATAAGCGTATTATCAAATGCTTATCTTTCAAAGATTTTAGTTCGTTACATGTGTTTTTAATTTATGTAGATATACAAGTACATTATTTGTAAACTTATAACAAGATTTTGAATGACAAGCACCCGTTATTCAAACTAATAAAAAGTATTTTAAGTAAAATTTCAATAATTCTCAATGAAAATACAAAATAGATCAGTGATACTCAACCTTTTTAACCGGAGGGAAAAATTATCCATTTTCAAAATGATTGCGGGCCGTAGGGGGAGGGTACGTACAGCTGGACATAGTTATTTTTGCAGTCGGTTGCGTTGCTAGCAGTTTTTTAATGTTATTTTGGTACAAACGTCCCAATTGTTCACAGTCACCGACTAGAACTTTAGGTCAGCTCAGTTGTACCACGTGATAATCAGCGTCTCGTAGCAGTAATAGACGATGGGGGTTTGAACGATGGTAAAAGTGTACAGTTCTTAGCTTTTAAAACACGTTTTAATCGTAAAATCTTTGTAACAATAAATAGATTTTTTTCTGTCTTGAATTTCTAGATCATAGAACCTATTTTCAGATCGAAACGCCATTTCAATAATGCGATATAAAGCTTTAGTAGGTTTTTCAATTTGATTATTTACACCCTTAGGTTAAACAAAATTTAGGTTTGGAATATTAATCCTAGATTTATAGATAATGTCAACAGATGTTAGATATAAATAAAAATTGCATAGGTATATCCGAGACACTATCTTGTAGTCAAGTTAAAAAAAGAATAGCAGCCAAAAATACATGGGAATTAATTGAAGACGATATTGCTACTTCATATAAAATCGATGTATGATACCGGTAAAAATGACGGAACGGATTGGGGTATCTGTAGCTCAGTGGATTAGAACGCAAGGTCCCAGATAGACCTTGAGGTCCTGGGTTCGGTCGCAGTTGCTACCGTTATCTTTTTATTTTCTGTATCTTTTCGGTTACATGTTTCACCATGAGAGTTGTTAAGAGGAACGGCTGCGCGGCCTGTTTCATACAAAACTTATTTTTGGATTTAAAGCCAAAATACTCACCTAAACCTAATTATCTATTTTTTCATCAAAAGGTATAGAAAATATACATTATTTATTGTATATTATCTTTTATTTAGTTGTACTTTACATTTGAATATTTATACACCTAGTTTATTCTAAATTTATATATAATATTCTAAATTTTACATGTAAGTGAGTCTGCTGCTCATGAATATTTTAATTCATAGTTTTAATTGCATGCATAGAGTATATCCGTTATTTTTAAAAATTATGTTAGGTTAGATTAGTAAGCTTAAAGCGCACTTGAGGCGAAACTTAACAAAAATGCGCTATAGAAATTAACTGTTATTATTTTCATGGAGGATCTTAAAAAAAAAACTTTTTTAAAATTGTCTAATAACGTAGGCGATAGTAGCCTCTGCTCTCTGTGAAACATATCAGGCTTCGCACGTTCTTTTTTTTTAGATCACAAAAATCACAAATCCGAAATACCTCGACTAAAATAATTCTAATTGCAAGACACTTGGGAGTTTTGCTTCTCATGATTTTGATGTATGGCTTCATATGAATTCAGTTAGACTAATTTTCTATTATTCTGAGCTTTTGTGAGACTTATTAATATTATCGTGTCTTTTTCTTATTACGTATATTAAATTATATCATGAAACCAATTAGACCGGAGAGATAAGCAGGTCATTTACAATTAAGATGTAATAAATATTTTAATATGTAGAACAACAATTGCTATAAATCCGGCCATGCGTAAAATATATGTACTTACAGAAAAACAGCTCTTGAATCTAATCTTTAATGGATTGCAAAATTAGGAACACGACTTCTTACCTGAATCCTGTGTTTGTTTAACCAGTATTAAAAAATAAAGTGTTCGGGAATTATTTTCAGAGTCGTAGATACTTTTATATCGCTCCGGTGAAGGACCACCATTTATAATACCCTCTTCACAATACCCTCTCAAAATATAGAACCGCAATAATACGTACGATCACAAATTGTAATGCACGCCTGTAAAATGTATCGAGAGCATCTCCTGTCCCGATCCTATCTTCCTCTTCCTCTCCTGCTTTACTTCTTATTTTGTTTTTTGTTATAGAACATACTTACTTAACCACTTTTAGCATAAGAAACTTTGTTGGCTTACCTTTGGTAAAACTTGCTTTGTATAAATCTGTACTAAAAGCTGTTTGTTTCTTACAAATAAATAAATAAATAATTTATACATAGTTTGAATTGTTTAATGACCAGCTCTGAATAGCCAGGTATTTCCTGACCTTCCGCACCTCATCTCCTTCCCCTCCCCACTCCCTTTAGCATCATAAAATACCCAAATTGGTTATCGCATAGTCCTACTGACTCCGGGTAGTTGTGATTTTCATGCAGCCTTAAAAAAAATAATAACATTTAGTTAGTTATACAAGTTACACTGTTTCACAATTCTGCTTATTTAAGGACATTCGAAACGTGATTACGATTAGCTAGGCGCTCACAGATGGCGTTAATTTAAATATTTTAGAAAAAAATACCACGTAATGCTTTTAAATATTGAAATGAATTGTTTGTTGGCGGGTGTACAATATGAAACGGAATAAATTATTATTGTAGAATTAAAGCTGAATTCCTTCAATAAACTTTAAAAAAAAACAGTGTATTTGTTGGTGTTAAAATAAAATATCGTTAAAGTTTATTTTTTTTTTCTAAAATATTTCAATTAGCGCCACCTGTGAGCGTGTATCATTATAACCGTGTTAGGGATTTGAGGTGACGTTTTAGTTACCAATCATGGAATGAAATGTGGAACCAAGATTGGTCAAGAGTTCAACATTGTTACAAATGGTCTGTTAACGGTACACGATACACCAATCAAGATGAGAAACAAGTCGCTGAAAGCGAATGTGCGTTATCCAGGTACCGCGGAACGGGAGAGAATGCCACGAGGAACGGGCTGTCATCCGTCAGTTCAACTGTGCGGTATTGCCAACATTCAGACAATAATGTGGCAAAAACATAAAAACGTTATATTTTTAATTTACGGTACATTATTTTAGGTACAGAGTGGAAGATACTCCCAGTATCGCCCTGGTGAAAGACCACCATTCCGAATTGAAACGTTGCTTGAAATGGCTTTTAGCCGTGTTTGGTGACCAGATCTGAATAGCCAGGTATTTCCCCTCCTTCCTCCCTTCTCCTTCCCGTCCCCAATACCTTCAGCCTCACAACATTCCCAATTGGGGATTCCATAGTCTCACTGGCTCCAGACGGTTGGGAGCAGTTGGAACTCTTGTGCGGTATTCATATTAAAAAAAGGTACTGTTATAATTAATATCATTTTCTAATAGCTTCGAAATAATAACTCTATGTATTTGAAAGCTACTAAATGTGTTGTAACAGGTGAATTTAAAGAGTTACATCTTAGCATGTGCCTATCTCAAATTAAACCGGTTTTAAATATTTGTTTACATTTGGAGAGCTGTTCTTTAGAGTGAATAAGTCATTTTAAACACAATAACAGAGAGCTTCGCCCGCGTTTAATTAAACCTCTTTTCCAATTTGTCTATCTGATAGCATTTAAAAAAACTGTGTAAAAAAAATTAAGCCATCAATCAGATTTGTAACGATGTCGATTTTGTAACGTGGTGTCATTTGGACGTGGGTTCAGAGTTGGTCCGGTGTTGCATAACGCTTCAAAATTTCTCCGCCACTTTCTTTTGCTTTTGATGATCGGAATTACGATAAATCGATTTCTTACATACATTAGGAAGGATGAAAAAGAAACGTTTTGTATTGCGTAATGAGTTCGACACTCTCTACGCAAATCTTTCTAAGAGTTTTTTTTTATTTTTATCGCAACGTTTAATATTACATGATGACTTTGACAATCTCTACGCAAATCTTTCCACGAATTATTTTTCTTCTTCTGGTGCCTACCCTAAAGTCTCAGCTACGCGGCGCTATTATCGCAACGTTTAATATTACATAATGATTTAATTAATTTAATGATATATTAAAGACAGAGGTCCTGAGTTCGGGTCCTACTGATATCTTTTTATTTTCTGTTATATGTTACAATGAGGTAACTTCAATAAAATAATTAAAAATTTAAAAAAAGCGTTTAGGGATGTTTACTTTGTGATTTTTCGTACCTATTAAATAATAGCTAATGATCTGAATGCATTTAGGGATGTTTACCATGTGATTTTTCGTACCTATTAAATAATAGCTAATGATCTGAATGCCTTTAGGGATGTTTACTATGTGATTTTTCGTACCTATTAAATAATAGCTAATGATCTGAATGCATTTAGGGATGTTTACCATGTGATTTTTCGTACCTATTAAATAATAGCTAATGATCTGAATGCCTTTAGGGATGTTTACTATGTGATTTTTCGTACCCATTAAATAATAGCTAATGATTTGAATGCCTTTGGGGATGTTTACTATGTGAATTTGCGTACCTATTAATGAATAGCAAATGATTTGAATGCCTTTAGGGATGTTTACTGTGCAATTATTTAATATTGAATAGGCAGTTAATAATTGAGAAAGACCTTACAGTAACAACAGTACTTACCTCACTAAGCATCTCAGAGTAAAAAAAAACTACAATCATCATTACGTTTGAACATGCTTTATAAACACATAATTATCAATTTGTTCTAGCCGTTACTACAAATTGAACGATTTTTTTTATCGATTAGAGATTAGAATTCGAATTATTTTTTATGGCATTAGATCATAGGTAGTCTTAAATAATATCTTCGTGGACCTTTCTAACACATTGATATCAATCGATATATTTACGTACGCACCACAAGACGGGAGTCAAATAATTTCTCCAAACAGACGTAGGCAACAACAGGACCGGATTTATCAAGTGCAGACGGATTTTGTAACAAAGGCGGACTATCGAAAGGGGTGCTATAAACCTGTTTTTTTTTTCATAACATGAATGGGAACGCATAAACCACTATGATTATTAACGCTATTTAATTTAACTAATATAATAAGAAGGATTCATTCGCACTTATAAGTCCCATGTAATCAGTTTTATCCTCAATACGCATGTTCGTAAAGACTATATTATGCCCTTGCATATGGTACAAATATACCCATCACCTGATGAGTATTGTTAGAAGCTTGAAGATTGATGAATTCTGCACATTTATAAAAATACCATTTTAAAACACAACTTCAAATAACACTTCGATCCCTCCTACGTAAAGTATCGTAACTTCAAATCGAAACTTTACAGGAGTGCGGATTAAAGCGACAAAAGCTTGGGGTAAGTTGAGCTTTTGATCATTTGGACAAAATTTGGGACGTAATTGATAATGAAGGTTCTCTTTTTGGTGCAAGACAATCAAAAACTAGACTTGCACCGAACTTCTATCTATTTTGAAGTTACGATACTTTACGTAGGAGGAGTCAATTTACTGATTATTGATCGCCGGTGGGCTTTTACAAACATGAAATATGTTGTACACAATAGCGTAGAATAGGAGTAGGTGCATCAGTTAGTTAACATTACAAAAATAATAGTAGATATTTAATTTTACAGAAATAATTACTTTAGGGTTGATACAGGACGGAGAACTTTAGAATATATCGAAAGGGTCCATATAAGTATTGGCAGTTCGGTGAAGACACCCCAGTGGTGAGTTATATGAATGTTTCGTGCTCTGGTTGTCATAGTGGAAAAGATAATGGAGTCGAGAAGATCTAGCGATGACATGGATATTTATAGCACTTAACATTTGAGGACAGTCTATGAAGTTATTCAGTCATTTAAAAAGTATAAGAATATCTGTAATTGTTCTCAGGGTGGAAAGTATCTGTAGTTTTAGATTAGGCATTGCTGTTTTATTGCAAATATCATTTAAAAGTTGTATTGACTTGTATGTAACATATCTAAGAAACCTTTTTTGTATTTTCTCTACACGGCGTAAGTTACAAGACATCTCAAAATCTAAACGCAATTTTACCATCTGTCCATGTTACTGATGTCTTATTGTATGATATGTATAGCATAATTTTAATGATAAATATAAGGTTGTTGCAGTTTTGGGTAATTAAAATTATTATAATATTTGGATGATTTGTGTAGCGTCGTTTTCGTGAAAAATTACCCCAAGGGCGCTGTAGAAATGTTTTTTTTTACATGCTCTATCTTATCACTAACTATAGACAATCTATTAGTACTACTGATGGCTAGCAAATTACATTCATCGGTTCATCGATCTGTAATGCCAAACTGTGTGTACAATGGATTTGACCAATGAACGTGATGCCGCGTTAAAATATATTAGTTAAATATCTGCACCACTAATTTTTAAGTTTTATTAATGACATTGTCCTTTATATTTTTCATATGACCGGTTGACGGCCAAGTGCTGCCTGCACTGATAGATCTTTCATCGATGTAATATCAATATATTCCTCTTTTAATTTATGTGAGTAGGGAAAATTCAAATAATGTCAGGTAAATCGTGACCCTGGAATGTTTGTCACATTTAAAAAAAAAATTATAATTATTTATACTTTGAACCGAGCGTTAATGTTGCAGGTCCGGCCCTGCGCACCAGTAGCAATCAAAGATCAAAGCCTTAAATTTCTTTTAGGTTCATTGAACGCCGAGCAATATATTGTGTCGGCTCAATATTATTTGTTTCTAATATTAATACACGTGAGAGGCGCAATATTATGATGGCTAGAAAGTTGTTTGTGATTCGGTGTTGTCATGAATTATTTAATACAAATAGTAGATTATAGAATCGTCAGGCTTAGACTTTACTTGACGTCAGAAACTCGTGTCTACATAAATAATTATTTTGAAAATATCACATTAAGTAACTTATAACAATAAGGATGCATTATTCCAAAAGGTAATACATTCCATAGGTTACAATAATAACACATGAAAGGAAATAACACTACGTAAAAAAGAATAAAAAATAAGTGTGAATTAATATATTAATAAATATACATTAGATATTTGTGGTAATAATAATACTCAATTAAATAATTAATTCCGTATACCTTAATATTTTTTAACTGTTATTCTTAGTGGAATTTCATTTCAAGAATAGTATTTATTTATTTATTTCATATTTATGACAAAAAACTGATAAATTAACCTAAAGAACCCACGTAGGTGAACCTAGGTTATAAAGATTAATTAATTAAAAATAAATGTAAATAATAAATTAATTAAAAATTACTTTGTATTCACCACTTTATTAATATTTACATATCAACATGTTTCGAAAACGATACTTTCCTCATCAGGAATATACATAATACTAAAAAAATAATAATGTCAAGAATATATTGTGTTCTATTTTTATCATTTGTCTGTACTTGATATTATTATTTTTTAGTATTATGTATTTTTCCTGATGAGGAAAGTATCGTTTTCGAAACGTATATATTAATAATGTGGTGAATACAAAGTAATCTTTAATTCGTTTATTAACAATGACGCCACAAAGTGAACACCAATCTTTTAAAGAAATTATAAATACATATTGTAACTTAATAGCTAAATAGTCATCTCGCCGTTTCCCTGCAGGGGTAGGTAGAGAGGATAGACCGCAACAACTCTGTCTTAGCGCACACTCCTTGCTTTATTCTCATTCATACATCTTCTCATGCACACTTATCTTATAAACTGACTCTTGGCATGACCTGACTCAAGTAAGTGGAAACTGAACTTATCGAATCTATTCTATAATATTTCATCTTAAAAGATATAATTAACGTGGTCCTGCTGCTGAAAGCTCCGTTTTAATTTTATTACATGCGTCGTAGATGAAAAAGAAGGATAGATTACGATGAAAAATACCTAATTTTAATATGTATGTACCTATCTATGAGAGTTTTCCAATTTTTCAAATTTCTAACATTCATGCGTTTGTTTTCTATTCGGAAATATCCATTTAGAATCAAAAGGTTACCTAGCAAATTATTTCGTATTTCGAAGGAAGTTGACACTTGACCCCAGCTCACCTTTATCAGTTTGCTTTCAAAATTTGCATACGATTGTTAGTTCGCACTCGATGGTAGGTAGACCTCTATTTATTACAATATGTATTAGATCCATTAGCAATAATTATAAAATTCACAATCTGTATTTTTGACTACCAGTTTTGAAATTAATTGGTGAGGGCTTCTTAGCATGGATTTTTAGTTCATTTTCAGTTTCAGAAACACTCGTCTGTTATCCTACTTTTGACATGGCTCGATTCAAGTTTTTGATTCACTTGATCGTGCCATACATAATACGCTAAAAAGAAAGAAATAAATTAAATTAAATTAAATTAATTGGAAAAGCTAAAAACTAACTAACTAATCATCACGTCGGTTCTCGGCAGGGGTGGGAAGAGTGAATAGACCGCCACACAGCTCTGTCTCGGCACACACTCCTTGCTTCATTCACATTCATAAATAATGATTGTATGACTTCTATAGCGCCATTTTCATGTGAAAATCACCTCAAGGGCACTTTAAATCGTATTTTATATCATACGTACTCTTCTTTTGATCTGACTTTTGACATGACCCGACTTCACTTGATCGTGCCATGCGTCCCCGACTTCTTCTACCATTAACTTCCACTCCTTCCATTCTCTCTACGTGTCATCTAATCTTCCCTTTCTTAATCTTAACCATTAAGCATTATTCTTTTCGGATCTCCTCATTTTCAACACAGTCATACAAAGTTTTACTCACATACGCCTCAGAGATCTGATTTCTACAGCATTCAGTCTGCTTTCATCCTTCCTCTGCCAGATCCATACCTCACCGCTACTCCATTGTGTACTGCTTGCTTCGATTTTTTAAATAATAAAGCTAATACACGTAAATGAAAAAAATATATGCACCTAACAAAGAGTAGTAAAGTAATAAGAATTTATTATTAAGAATCTATATTATAATGTCATGGAAATATTTTACTAGGAAGTTATTCGGCAGGTACCTTCACAACTCGTTTTACCTGTGTTTAAATTTGTGTAATTGTACATAATTATTACCCATCTTTAATCGAATAATTGATTATAAGGCGCGCCAACTGAATTTAATTATTATATCATTACGATTTTTAATTTACTCACAATATCTTACATCATCCATAAAACCATTATTTTATCAAATTTAAACATGTAAATGAAAGTATAGATTATATTAACTACTTTCACAAGAATCCCAGCTGCTTCCAATGCTCTGGAGCCATTGAGACTATGGCATTCCAAATTGTGGTATGTTGTGAAGCTGGAGGTATTGTGGAGGGGATGGAAATGGGGAAGAGGAACCTCCGCGACCTCCGGATTCGTAGCCAATTCAGTTAAAAATATTCACAGAATGCATAGTTTTTGGTTCAGTTGTTAGAGAACCTAATAATAAAATAAATAAGGGAAATAGAACATAAAACATAAAATAAGAAATAAGGAAGGAGAAAGGGGGATCATTTTTTTATAATAAAAATACCTAACACAACCCTGACTTGATTCTACAGCTTTTTTCATTGCGCTTTATAGGCCAATTAAGAAATTTAGGTGCTGTACAAGTTCTTCCATTGTAATATATGAGCGAAAGTACCTGTAGAAAAAGATTTTCAACGAAAAATGACATTTCCAGGAGAAAATATGATACACTAGTAGATGGAAAAAGAAGTTAGAGAGGTCTCAGGAAGACTAAGAGCATGACCGAATCCCTTTCCAACCTTCCTATTGCTCATTTTCTCCCCCTTCGTATTACCTTCAGCCGCACAACGATCCTAATTGGGGAAGCCATTGACTGGGAGATGGGTAGTTTTGGAAGTATGTGGCTATTCAGATCTGGTCACCAAACACGGCCAAAGCCATTTCAAGCAACGATTCGTTTCTAAATGGAGGTCTTTCTTTAGGGTACTTTTACCGATCTGCCAATCAATCATCGTCATGGAAGTTACTGAAAATACCCTACCCAAACCTTCAAGTTTAAATATAGAAGTCACTAAAAACCGCATTATTCAAAACCTGGTTTGCGAGGAGGACTAAGAAAATTATTCTAGAATGCATATATTTAATCATTGAAGAAAATAATATTAACATAACCTAAATGAAATACGAAATCTGAAAAAAAAAAACAGGAAATAAAAATTTTCAGTCGCATCTGGGAGTCGATCCCAGGACCTCTGCCTATCCGGGGCAACCGCTTAACCAACTTAGCTAATGAAACCAGTTCAATTAATGTCATCTTCATCCATATCATATCTCAAATTCAAGATTTGTCAATATTATTCTCCATTTTTAATCCCAAAGTTCTTAACGAACACAATTGCAAACTAAATCAGATATTAATCCGAGACACTGTCTAGTTTGCAATTGTCTTCGTTCATTTAGGTTATGTTAATATTATTTTCTTCAATGATTAAATATTACAATGAGGTTTTTAAATTTCAATAAAAATAATTAATAACTAATAATTGAACATGGGCAAAATGTATAGAATCCGATGGTCAATACTTTGAATAAAAAAAAATTGAGATTCCCTTGAGAATTAAGCGTTTTCTTTATTGAAAGAACCGGCAAACTTCAACTAACACCCCTGGTATATATTATATTTGTATCTACCTACCTTACAGAATCACTTCAACCCCTCGAGTCCTTTTTGTTCCCGATGGGGAAAAAGTAACTAGATAGCAGTGGATTTGTTCTTCCTGTTCTCTATGGGTATTATTTGGTATACCCAAAGGGAACAAAAAGACTTTACTACTGTCTAGTTACTTGTTCCCTATCGGAAACAAAAAAGACTCAAGGGGTAAAATATCAAAATTATATAAATAAAATTAAAATTATTAATAATTAATTTCTGCACTTGACCTATTTGCATGTATAGTCGTCAGTATACAACCAAATTGAAGCGAGTCTACATTATACAGCTATAAAGTAGTGAAGAATCGCGGAAACATTTTGAGGTTTCCATCCATCATCAGACTGAAACCAACCGATACCATCAACCTCATCAAACAACGTCAACTTCAATCGCTCCAAGCCGCCTCCGCAATCTAAAGACGCAGCCGTCGTCGTCGAATTTAAAGTGCAAATGTCATGTCATGGCGTAGCGTGTCGACCATCGGATCAGCGGATCAGCCAATCAACTGTACCGCGCACGCGAGCATTGTGACGAGCGCGGGCTCTACTCCTGATGTGGGAACCTAGCCTCCTCTCTAGGTCACTGTACTAGGAATATTTTGATTATATAGATGGGATGCAGAGTAACGATGAAATTTAAAACGGATAATAATTGACTCCAATCAAAAATATTACGACTTAATAAATAATAATGAAAAAATAAATTAAAATTATGTGAGTACCGCATAAGAGTCCCGACTGCTCCCAAACGTCTGGAGCTACTGAGATAATGCTATCCTCAATTAGGGTATGTTGTGAGTGAGTGAGTGAGTTAGTGGGGAGGGGAAGGAGATGAAGAAGACGGAGGTGGTAAATCCGACCGTTGCTTTAAATGGCTTTAGACGTTTTTACTAACCAGATCTTGATAGCCAAATACTTCCCCACCTTCCTTCTTCCCCATCTCCTTCCCCTCCACAATACATTCAGCCTCACGACATACCCCAATGGGGGATACCATAGTCTCACTGGGTCTAGATGGTTTAGAGCAGTTGAGACTCTTGTGTGGTATCACATAAAAAAAATCAATGTACTTGGCTATTCAGATCTGGTCACCAAACACGGCTGAACCCAATTCAAGCAACGTTTCGATTCCGAATAAGGGTGTTTCACCAGGGCCATACTGAAATAGAATGATTATGTACCTAAATACAGCCACCGCAAAAGTAAAACTGTATCTTTCTAAAAACACATTCTCTAGAGTTTTTACTCTGTGAATTAAACGGGCGACGGTAAAACAATAATAAATTTTAATATTGGTGTCGCGGTAACTCCAGGAGCTTGGGAATCTCATTTCTTATGATTGAATTTCTTTTTATAATCGCTGAGGGGTTGATCTCGGTGAAAGCGGGTGACCTCAGCGGGTTAAAGGTTAGAAGACTAGAAGAGTCACACCGGAGAAAACGTGTGTTAAAGTTGCATAAAGGTTGCCGGAAAGAGAATATTCGCATTATTGTACATCCACGTCTTATTATCATTATTTTTTTTACTATCTGAACTACCCGGCGTTGCCCGGGATTACCAATGGTTTGGAGGACATTTTTGAGGTTAAGTTGTGTTACACCTACCCTTAAACGTAACCCAAACCCTACCCCTACCCCTACCCCCACTTATACTTTTTTTTGAAAGTCAAGTGTGCAAAATTTCATCAAGCTTTGAATAAAACTGTATATTTGTACACAAAACAAACAAACACACCCGCCCCGGTACATTTTTCTTTATATCATAGATTATTATGAACAGCTGTCACGCGTAATAAAAATTACCTAGCATAATGTTTTTATAATTAAACCGTCTTTTAGTTTGAAAAATATGTAGTTATTATCAAATTTAAAAAACTTTCAAATAAATTATTTTAATCTCACAGCGTGATTCCAACCATGGATTATGTGTTTTTTTAAATATCTATTTAACTATTGACAAATAAGACACTGATAAAATAATAATTGTTTTCTTAAATAAAAGTAAAAATTACTTAATATACTGTGATGCCATTATCAATAAAATTAATGAGAAGTACATGGTGTAAACCACTGTTTAATATATAAATATCAACATGTTTCGAAAGCGAAGCTCCCCTCATCAGAATATACAGTATATAGTGTATAATATATGATATTTATATTTTAAACAGCAGTGTACACAAACTATTTCTCACTCACTTTATTTTAATAATTATTTTCTTCGGTTTTTCACTTTTTTTTCTTCTGATGAAAAGATTATTGAAGCTCGGGCGAAGCCGGGAAGCAACTGCTAGTCAACTGTAATTTACATAAACAAGATAATAATTACGCAATTTGAATGGAAAACGCAATTTATTATCGGAAAACAATGGATGTCGATGATTCAAATGTTTATTTACATAATTCATGTATTTATATTCCTCCTTTTCTTAACTTGCAAGATTTGTAAATATATTAGTTTCGATGATGAAAAATACATGATCAAAAACATACATATTCATTTTAATATATATATATATACTGCTCTGATGAAGTCTAGGCAAAAGCGAAACCGGTAATAGATAAATATTAAATTTAATTAAATGAAACAATAAAACATCGCTTTAACCACTATTTTTTAAAGCTTACCGGTTTCGGAACAACCGTTCTATCATCAGGGCTAAATATATACTAAACAATATTACAAAATTATGGCAGAACGTACATATTAGGTATCACAGTGGGGGTGGGGGCGTGACGAGAGATTAGTAATGAGTGAGGGAAGAGATAAAGATTGAGGGAGGGGTGAAAGGAAACATATTTAGAATGGGGCTGTCAGATAGGTTTTTTTGTTGTTAATAATAGACTCATCATTTAATAATGGATTTCTTAATATCCAAGACTTCTAAATTATCTAATCGTTTACCTTTACTATTGTTGCGAAGAATATAGATCCCTGTATTTTTATTTATTTTGTTCTGTAAAAAATACATTTTAATGTTTCATTAATTATAATGGATAACCACAATACATCATACAATAGTATTAATTATTAAATTTAATATTTACTAGTTGAAGACAGTATTAAAGAATCTCAAATGAAACATGAAACAGAATACGGAAAGTAAAAAGGTATCGGTCGTATCTGAGAGTCCAACCCAGGGCATAAAAACGACAAGTCCAGATCTGCCCAATCTGGGTTTACAAATATTGTGGTGAAGAAAGAAATTCCATCAAAAATATTTTATAAGATTACGAATCCAATACGACACTGACAAAAACAACTGTTAAACGTAAGCAAATAGTATATACTCGTACTCGTACATATGTTGACATCCCCTGAAAAATTAAGGCATGAAAAAATCATACCGATAAAGGATGAAGCCAAAATGTGGAATCTGGTTACATCGTCATCAAACTGGGATTCTTCGGGGTCTGTTAAAAGGTTTTGCAACATGGGCGTTGAATGTTTGGAAAATTATTTAGTAAAAAAATTAGAAAGCTGGATCTGATAAATTCTTTCGTATTTTGCTTAAAATGGCTTTACGAAACGTGCACCATGTTCGCCCGGAACTGCAGCAACTCTGAGAGGGAAAATTTCCTCGAAAAAATTTTCGAAAAGAATAATAAGACCTATATAGGTTGTTGGGGGAGAAACCTCAAATTTTCGTCATGGCTTTTATTTTATTTTTATTACTAATGAGAATTTTTTTTTTTTTTTTAATTATTTTCGGTATTTTTCTTATTCGTATGATGGTGGAGAGTTGGTCGAAGTTATAGTGGAATGATGAGGTTATTCAGCCAGTTGATGGCATCTAGAGTCACTTGGTTCAGCATTACATCTGTGCTGAACTAAATGACTATCTAGTGAAACTGATGAAGGGAACATTCTCCTACGATGTGTTCTGTTGTTTGAATATGTCCAATATTCACACAGTTGGGATCCTTTAGGCATCTATATCAGTGCTCCGCAACCTTTTCTCATCTACGGCACACCAAAATTCTTCCTAGAATTCCGCGGCACACCAAAAGCTAAAATATATAGGTATTATATTGAATTTTACAATAAATTTTCGTTTGATCAGTTTAATGAGTTCCACCTCTTCCGATGGAGAGAGAACACGGCCAATTTAATAGTAGGGTCTATATTTTAAAGCGCCCTTGAGGTGATTTTCCCACGAAAACGGCGCTATAGAGGTAATCCGATTATTATTATTATTATTATTATAAGGTGCTTGTTTTTCAAGTCCGATGTCTGCGTTTGAGTTCGCCACGATCCTTCAGGGGCGTGTCGTGATAGAAGCCTTCAGTCCAAAAACGTTTCCTGGACGTCTGGCCGGGAGTTTTACAGGGTCACCTTAAAGTGGAATATTACTATTCACGGCCTTTTTGTATTTCCTGAGGGATGCTGTCTCTCGTCTTACAGTGCGCTGTGCGATGTTCGAGAGGACAGAGAGCCTAATGGAACGGGTCGGTAATGGATCAGTTTATATTTATAATAAAAAAGAATTCACTTTATTTAAATGCCATCCTTGGTGGGGTCTCTCCTGGTTTTAGACTCACAATGTACCTTAATTAGGAATACCATAGTCCCACTGGCTCCGATCGACTGGGAGCAGTTTGTACTCTTTTACGGTATCCACATAAAAGTGAAATACTCTTCGGCATTCATTCAAAAAAAGAACATCGCGAAAGTACGTGAATACGTGTGAATTTTTATCGTTTTTAAATTCCTCTTTCCACAAAATACCAGCAAACAAAGACGCATCGCAGCTTCCATAAATTATGTTAATAAATAATATGAACCTAAAACCTGTATTGTTACCTTATGGATAGTATAAATCCCTTCCATGAGAAGCCCGCCATCCGCCATCCGCCATTGAACTGTCAGAATCGGACAACTTCTTTCAAAACAGAAGATTTCACTTTAGATAAACATGTTTACTTGAAGCAGAAGAAATTGTTATAATATCGGAACAATGAGTCGCTTATTTGTCTGAAATTGCTGCTATTCCATTCCAATTTCCTACGTACGTCCGTCACCTTTGAAATAATTGTTATAAATTTTAACTTTCTACTTCGTTGGCAACTAGTCTTGTGAATAATTAAATGGACTAATTGGTTGTCTTTTGCGTAATCAGGTTTTTTTAGTCAGAGAACCTTCTAACTTGGAATTATTGTTACGTAACTTTTTGTAGTTCATAAATTAAGTAGAAATGGTTGTAGGTGCTGGAGATTGCATTCCGGATTATCCGGATTTTCGGATTTTGCGAATTACCTAGTTTTTAATTTTTTATAATATAAGTTATTTGCAACGCAATGTCATAAGAAATGGACGCGTCCAACATGCAATACGATGTAGACATTTTGGATAAGTATATTTGTAATATTAAGGTTGTTAACCCAATATCCAAATGTTAAAATTATGCAAAGATATAAGATTCAGTACAAAGAACTGCTTGTCATTTCGCATGAAAAACGTTAAACATTAAAATGAAAATATAATATCAAATGTAAGAAAGAGAAAGAATGGGAATTTAAAAGAAAATACTCTTCTGTCTGAAACTAAATAATATACTTATACTAGCTGATGTGTACCCGGCCTTAATCGGGATTTTATTTTGGAATAAAGTTATGAAGTTGCGAATTCTTGCTTGTCATTAGGGTGCCATAATTGATTTGACAGCGAAAGTAACTATCTCCAAATAAAGAAACATTCATTTCATTATTTTATTTCATTCCAAATGTTTATTTTTTCAAAATATATCTAAATCATAAAGTTCTTAAGTAGGTACCTACCTGTGTTTTCCATTTTTAAAATATTCTACCCAAAAAAACCTTCTTCTTTTGAATATGCAATCTGTGGCTAGCCAGAGTGTTATATCTATGGGCTAACCTAAATAAAACATGGCGGGTTCTATGTTTTAAATACCAATTTTAAAACGTTATGGCAACAGTTTTACATATTGGATTTCATTCAAACTACTTTATAAATCTTCCCGGCACTAATAAAAACAAACTTTGCTATTTTCAGTCAAACCGATCCAGTGATTTTCGAGAACATCGAGGACAAGCAAACAAACTTACATTGATTTATATATATATATACATATATATATATATATAGATTATATGTACGCGAACACAGGTGGTTTTCTCTAATTTCTCTAGTAAACTACCAAATAAAAACTACAGCTAACAAGACTCCCTTGAATTATATTACTACAATTTGAATAGCGCAAAATACACATTACGTAAAAATCTTCTGCAAAGATTATCCATTCCAAGCAAATTGTTTCTTTTATTTAATTATCTTCAATTTTAACTTTTAAAACTTAATTCCAATTTAAAGTTTTTTAAATTTTAATAATAATGAGATTTGTTACATCTCCAACGATTAAAATATGATCAATGAGGCTTATAAGCTTTAATAAGTTATTCTAATACAAATTGAATGTTAATCCATAATACATGTAGAAAAAGTCAATAGATATATCATTGAATAATTATATTCGAGACACTGTGTGATTGTAAATAAATTCGGGTGGAATCTTGCACTCAATATAGATAGATAGTAGCCAAAAATATATGGGAATTACGAGAAGATGATATAACAGTTCTTAAATTGAGTGCTGATACCAACCCTGATGTATGGCAGTGAGGCATGGAACTGGCAGAGGATGGATGAAAGTAGACTGATTGCTGTAGAAATGAGATCTCTGAGACGAATGTGTGGTAAAACCATGTATGATCGTGTGAAAAATGTTGAGATTCGTAAAGAATGCAAGGCTGATGTAAGCGTAGTGAGCAAGATTAAGAATGGGACGCTCAGATGGTTTGGGCATGTAGAGCGAATGAACGAAGAGATGAGTGTAATATATGACGCAAAAGTGAATGGAAAAAGAAGCTGGGGACCTCCGAGGAAGACATGACACGATCAAGTGAATTGTTAGTTAAATTGAAGTATGATATGGATAAAATTTACGGAGAACAATGGGGTGGGATTAGATCAACTGGTTAGAGCGCAGATTCCGGATAGACCGAGGGGTCCTTAATTAAAAAAAAAGGTTTATGTATAAAAAAGAAACTCCTGATGTTTCTCGACAATTTCAGAGTACGAATACCTCTAAACATCTTTCAATGAATGCTAACGTGGTGAATCTAAGATCTAACCAACCCTGACAAAACGCTCTTACAATTTTTATAAAGTAAATACATATATACGATATTTCGAAACCACGGCAGTTGAGTACTTACACGACCTAATACGATTTCAAATAAACTCTTACGGAATCCACATTTTTACCGTATTAACGTTCGAAGACATCTCCACTTTTAATTATAGTACCACCGTAATGAGACCACCACAGTTCCCAAACGCAAACATTTAATATATATTCCGAGTGACCCGCATTTTGGGTCGCGTTACTGTTGTTCGATTCCAAATTTCAGATCGTGCCTAGATACTTTAAGCAAGCACACGGAAGGTAATACATGCAGATGCACTTAAACTAAATACATAATGGGAGGCCAGCTAACGCGTTATATAAGCTATTTTTGTTTGGGTTGTTGGGTATTCGGTGCGGCTGCCAAAGCTGTTTGTAAACTTTGGAATTTTTGTATAAAAATATTTGCGGATGAAGTAATCTCGAACTAAAAGGTACTACTACCTGGCCTCGCTCGAGTTTAATAGTTGTTTTTCATATTGAGTAATTAAAAATATTGCAATGCTCAAAAAATCTCATCTTATTATTTGACAGCAACCGTTCAAACGTTCATCTTAAAGCTCATTATACAAATGATATTGCTGCTTGAAAGATTTGAGTTTGCTTAGACATTCCTGACAGAAAAAGCTGTAAAAATCTCATGACGCCAGAGAACCGTTGAGGAGTGGTGCTGCATCAAACAAAATAGATTTTCTGCTGCACTGTTCATTAATTAATTAAATAATCGCCTCTCTCCAGAGGGTCTAACAAGGAGAACTCCATCTAGGCAGCCATAGCAGTAATATTGTTATTTGATTTTATTTTTATATTAATGAACCAATTACACAAAATACACAACCCAAAATGAGAAAAAAAAGAGCTGCAATAATAGAACAACACAGACATAATACATGAATGAAGCAATGAGTATACATTTAATAGAACACTCAAGTCAAAGCCTGAATAAGGTTTGGTTATTTAAATATTGAATGATTTTCTTCGAAATTTATTTTCGTAAAGCCTGACAAAAATTATTTGGACTGGTACCAACAATTTCAAGGCCCAGGCTCGATTTAAGGAGTTTCGACATTCTGGATAGTGGAGAATTGTTCCCATAATTAGTAGAGTGTTGATTGAGGAAAAGCAATTCATTGTTTCTGAGTCTACGGCAAGGAATGTTGAATTGTATGTGCTGGAATTGCAGTTATTCTTCGATAGGCATAGTCTGCGCCATCAGCTTCCCGTGCAGCGTCGGAAAAATACTCTGAAAAAGTGCACTCGTCCCTCCAGTAACATTTCCGTAGCGCTGCAGCACCTTGGTAGGCAGAATAGTTGGCGATTGGCATTACTGTGAGTTACTCTTAGTTAATGCCATTGGGGTAATATAGAATCCAAAGTTCGGAGGTACGAGTATAAATAGATGTGTAAAATACGTAGAACTGTATTCTACTGCGGGCTGCAAAATTTAGTGTTGCAGTATACAAATTCGATATAATATATTTGTTTCTGAAGCGGAATTGTGTATTCGTTGCTTTGGATACGGTGGTGACAGGTTAATCTGTTCTAATGGGAAAAAAGTTATGCGTGAGGTCACTGACTGCTCCGTCGTCTTTGCCTATCCTTTCGCAGTCTCACTTATGACGATGGCTCACAAAAAAAAAAAAAGGGAAATGGAGAAAGTGCTAGGTCTTTGAAAGTTGAATAGCAGCAGTTAGTGCGTAATTAATGCTGAGTTGGCTTTTTGTTATAGTTTTTTTTATTTTTTTGTATGAATTTTTTAAATTCTCTTTTTATTCATCATGTTTTAAGTTACTGTTTTTTTCGCTTATTCGAGGGTTTTTTAATTTGATTTTATTACTAAGGTGATCTCAGAATCAAGTTTCGCCTACTCAAGTAGCGACCATTTCGGCAACAATATAGAGATACAAAATATGAAAAGAGTTACAAAACGTTGGCACGGGATTAAAGAATAATAAAAACATTAATTAACAAAAAAAATTACAAAACCATTAATTATCAAAAACATTAATTAATAAAAGCATTAATTAACTAAAACATTAATTAATAAAAGTATTAATATAAAAAAACCTTAATGAACAAAAGCATTAATTAACAAAAACATTAATTAACAAAAACATTTTTTTTTTACATGAATACCGTACAAGAGTCTCAACTGCTCCCAACCGTCTGAAGCCAGTGGGACTATGGCATCCCCAATTTGGAAATGTTGTGGGGCTGAAGGTATTGGTTAGGGGAAAGAGAAGGGGCAGAGGAAGGTGGGGAAATGCCTGGCTATTCAGATCTGGTCACCAAACACGGCTAAAAGCCATTTCAAGCAACGTTTCAATTCTGAATGGTGGTCTTTCACCAGGGCGATACTGAGAGTATCTGCCACTCTGGAACGTGCGCAAATATACCATACATTATTTGTTTAATTAATTAATTGTGAAACAGCACAAATTAACAAAATAAAATTTACTTGCTCACGCCGGGATTTGAACCCGCGACCTTCAGATTCGTGGTCGAGAGACTTACCCCTCGACCATGGAGGCCGTCGAAAAATAATTAACAAAAACATTCATTCTCAAAAATAACACAAAAAATTAAAATCGTTGAAAAAACCATTAAAACAGTTTTCCCTGAATAAAAATTGCAGAATTTTTGTCATCAAACAATTCAATTATACAAATTACTTCGCAACCACCTTCCTTAGTTTCCACCAGTCATCAACCCAATCTTCAACTATTTGATTATTCGCCCGTCTGCGCTTTCACATGGATTTTAGAATATAATATAAAGATCTATCAAAAATTACAAGCACATAGAGATTCTAAACTATGAAGTAATGAGCAATATTTTTCAAACGTTTAACAGTGACAAAAAAAAGGAAAACCAAAACAATATTATAACACAAATCATTAACGCTACATTACCCATGCTACAATACTACATATTGTAGGATTCATCAAAGTGCCGGTATAGATGACGCTTTACTGTATAAATGAAGTCAGCAAATACATCAACAACACCTCCAAACCTGAAAATAAAACGATTTTATTTTTCACCACATTCGGTTCCTACTTGATTCCATAAGAGATCCAGTATTTTTTCATTACTAATTCCATTTATGTAATTGTGATTTATTTTCTTACCTCTAACTGCTGAGATTATCCTTTTAATTGGTCCAAGCAAACCACCAACGCGTCCCCATACGCTTAAACAACTCAATAAAAATTCCACACCTCTCAATCCTACCGCAATTCTGACTTATTTCAACCCGTTATTTTTTTTCAATCTGCAGATGGCTATCAGTTTACAGCTAGAGCATCAAACCTGTCAAAACCGTTTACACAGTTTATTAAATCAATTATTCTCTTTTTAAAAACAGATTCTGTATAAACCGGAGCGTTTCATAAATGATTGTCGTATTATGCAAATAGCGATCGCATTACGCATGTTGTGGCACTATAACGGGTGTCGCGATCGCTCCGTGATCGGAAACTTTCATCGGAGCAATACGATCACTGATCACTGGACGTTTATTCGAGTTAGAACGATTGACGATCCTATTTGTTGAACACGCGCGATGTTACCGTAATACTGTGTGATAGTGATATCATTCCGTGGATTAATTCTCACTGGTTGAAGGAGGCGAGAGGAATAACAAGAGGAAAGATGCCATCATGCGTCCTAGGAGGATAGGTGTGAATTGAATGAAGTAATTCTTATCGGGAAATTTTAAAAGAGCAATGTACTGGGTTATTTAAAATGATGGACCGAATTTCGTTCCGCTATATTTCCTGAATTATACGTTATATGTGATTGATCTACACAGCAATTTAAAGAGATCTGAAAGTTTCGAATTCTCGTAGTTGAGCAAACGACCGCTAGAGTTCTCGCGCCGCCAAGCAGCCATTTCGCATCAGTTGTGAATAAAATGGGTATTATACAACAGAAGATTTTTTGTGTTCGTGAGTTCTGTAAAACTGAGTAGGCCACTGTAGTACAGCGTACCTATCGTCTCCGTTTTAACATTGGACCTCTTAAAAAAGCATTTTTGTCATTGATATCATGAATTTGAGCAAACTGGATGTCTCCGGGCCGACTGCGTTATATATCAGAGGAGAACGTGCGAAATTGAGTCCATCATTTTGAATAACCCTGTTTCTTTTCTGCTCATAATCACCAGCGAAGTTAATACATTTATTTTTTAGTGTGTTCTCTTTAGAATGTCCCGAGTTGGTGCATATGTTTATGGATAAGCGCCCTTGAGGTGATTTTTCACAAAAACGGCGCTATATAAATCGTCCAAGTATTATTATTATTATAAGGGTTAATTATGTGTTCATTGTTTGACCGTGCGTTGAGCTCGTCCTCTGAAAAGGGATGGTACCTACCACAACAAAGAGTCACACAAAACCCACAATCATAGTAATTGAAACGGACTGTCGGAAGTTTGAACAGAATTCGATTTTTTAAAAGAAAGTCCGCTTATTTCCGCCGTTCTATCATTTATGGCATTTGAAATAATCACATTGAACATTATTATTGTTGTCTTTCAAAATAAATGTAATAATGTGAAGTTTAGTTAAATATTTATCTTTTTTTTTTAGTCTTCTCCACAACAACAAATATCTGTAGGACGAATAGCATAGGAAATTAATTAATAAATAAAAGATTTTGTTGACTGCGATGATTTAAATGTTCATTTTGGCATTCAAGGTACAAACATGAGCTTTAATAACACGTACACAAACCTAGAAAAACGTTACAAAATCGATCGTATATACTCGTATATTACACCAGAGATGATATCCTTGTCCCGAGGAGCAATACAGAAAATATCAAAAGACAAATACGAGACTGAAAACATATAATAAATTCCCCTCAGACTTATACATTAAAACCGGCAAAGCATCATACATCGGAACAATAAAAACCAAATGATTAATTGGCTTGGATAGAGGGCAATCTGAAAAGTTGATAAATAATATCACATAAAAGTATTCATACCTATTAATAACTCACTTAGTAGATAGTTATTACAGAATAATACACCACGCATAACTGTAGCATTTGGTTCCTTATAACAGGCAATCTGTCTAGCTAGTAACTAATATCGACTTGACGAAACATAATAGCAGTTTTACACAATTTAATTAATTTCAATTGTTCAAATATTCTCAAATGTTATTAATTATTACACAATATTATGTACTTTCTATTATGTTATTATGATATATAAATGTATCTACGTAATGAAGTAAAATAAATAACAAGTATACGAAGAGTTAAAAGTCATCAATAACAAGTTATATATAACTGGATGTTGTTAGCTCTCCACCTCTCCCGTATAAAAAGCAGGAAGGACGTAGGAGTATTATTGGAAGGCCCAGATTCAGGTGACTGGACGGTGTGGAAGTAAACACCGCATCCGTTGGACATAAGAGACTGTAGGAAACTAGCAGGAGTATGAACATTTCCTAGAGCTATTCAGAACTCTCCAAGAGTTATATCGTCGATAATATTGAACGCTTCGATCCACATTCCAAGTTCACCTCTTTGATTAGAGGCTGTATCTTAATTACCATGTTATATCGTCGTCAAATCCTCACGAGCTTGTTATTAGATAACAGATGGGCGTTAATCGTATTCACTGTAGTCTTAATGGCGTCAATTACGACATACTTGAGATAAGCAAACCACCATCTACATAGATAAGAGGAACATAATACAAACAAAAGTCCGTATATCGCCCACATTATATTGATATAATCTCCTGGAATACCCATTAGGCGTGTTTTATAGCTGCAGTTCTATATAATTGTGTCGTTCGATGGATTGGGGTTATGGTCTAAACAAGACCCGTGATAGCAATTGTCTAATTATTAAATTTCATTTTCGAAATACATAATTGATTATTTTGAAAATTGATTCTGAAATCGGTTCACACCTAGGTGTCCGGGAATTAATCTTCTGTAATCTAACTTATCCATCATAGCTCAAGATACAGTTACCTTCAGCTTGCAGAAAGAAAATTGTTCCGTGTCAGATCATATCGTTTTGATTATTAGTATTTTTCATTTAGATGTTATTTTTTTGTTTAAAATTTTTTAATTCAACTCAGTATGTAATTGCACATTTATATTTGAATTTAGCCATTGTGAACTCAACTAAATTATAGACAACTTATCTTAAATAATTCAAATCATTGTAACTATATATGCCTTTCCAATGATAAACTTATAAATAACATTGCCTGCCTCAATTCTTCTTTCTTTTTCACGAAATTCTCAGTAAATAACAGCCTTCACTAACTTCCCGTCAATAGATTTAAGCCTCGCTAGAATATTTGTATTAATCAACAGAAATATACTCAGTGTTGTCAACGATGGCGTTTTTATAAGTTCAAGATTTACAACCTTTGGTCAGATCGAGGACTTCCTGGCGAGGACATTGGTCCTTCGATCCGGATTTAATATATATATATTTTTAAATTAGATTAATGAAAACATAATCAATCACTAATCCGAGAGTCCTACCCACTGCGCTTTTGAATATCAGTTATATCATAGATATTCTGTTATTTACTGAGAAAATATATAGATAAATACCTAAATATTGTGATTTCTTTAGGCATGCTTTGCAGCAGTTAAAAGAAATTCTATGTGAATTTTAGCATCGAATCCTGTTTAATGATGTTGGCACCTGTTTATAAATCTTATGCAAAAATGTGTTAATCTGTAATTCTCTAAATACCAATATCTTCTTTACTATGTAGTATGCTGTACGGAATAAACATTTTTTATTAATACGAATTAACGTATTTTTGTCCAGAAAATTTTTGTTTGTTTTATTCGTCATAATTTAGACATATTTCTTCTGAAATTAGCGCTTTTTTTTTAAAGAAAAATCAAATACTGTTAGCACATTTAATGTTTATTCATGGTATTCTCAAAATGAATTCCCTTAGTGGTGTAAGCATTTACGTACATAGTATAAACAACCTAAATTGTATATAATAAGCAATTACAAGACAAACTTGTGATATATAGGATAAAATTTGTTGTATTTACTTAATTCGTGTTATTCTGATGAAGGTAGCCATAAAGTAATATCTTTATTTGGAAAACTCAGTAAACAAGTGCATTGTAAATGCGAAGAATAAATGTTCTCCACGAATTATTAGATACGCATTAGTTTTAATTGGTCGTACCTTAATTATCTTTATATATAAAAAATAGTGTTTGTCTATTCTGTATGTTCTCGATTTGATCGAAAATCACTAGACCGAATTCGCTGAAAATATCACAGTTTATTCTTATTATTAACGGGAAGGTTTGAAAATTAATTTAAATGAAATCCAATATGTAAAACTGTTGATAAAACCTTTTAAAATTAGTATGAAAAATATTGAACCCGCAATGTTGTATTGAGGTTAGCCCATAGATATACCACTCTGGTTAGCCACAGATTACATATTCAAAAGAAGAAGGTTTATTTGGGTAGAATATTTTCATAATTGAAAACACAAGTAGGTACCTAATTAAGAACTTTATTATTTAGATATATTTTGAAAAATAAATGTATGGAATGAAATAAAATTTTCAAATTAATGTTTCTTTGTTTAGATATAGTAATAGTCGTCACAAGGCATTACTTTCGCTGTCAAATCAATTACGGCGCCCAAACGACAAGCAAAAATTCATAACTTCGTAGCTTTATTAAAAATAATAAAAAAAATCCTGAGCAAGGTCGGGTGCACATCAGCTAGTTATCAATATAAACAAATGGACATGGCGCTGCTAGTTGTTTGAAGCTTTTTTGTTGTCTGATGTGCTTTTATGGAATGCAACTTTAATTTGGGCGACAGACCGTCGGGACTTGTGCCGTTTTTTTGTTTACGATCCGATAGTTGTTGAAATATTCGCAAAAAATCCAGTCACATCGCCGCAAAGTCAAGTAGATGATAATTTAATTTATTGGCATACCAGAATTTGAACTAGCCTCTACGGTATATACTATACATTGTATATTCGCTTTGTCGGGGGGATTAGAATACATTATATAATGATAAAACGGTATAATGATATTGGTGATCGAGACACTTGCAAAACGCTTTAAACTTCCTTCCTACATGTTAAGTTTACTTGTAGGAAGAATTCGGAGAGTTCATAATCTCCACTACTGACACGCGCTCGTTTGCCCTATTCAGCTAATGTATAAGATAGTTAAAGTAGGGTAAACTGATCGACTTTGAAAGATTTTTTAAACTGTGAACATCCCACAAGAATTCCAACTGTCCGAAGTCAATGGGACCATAACGTTGCCAATTGGGGTATGTTACGAGATAGGAAAAGAAAGGTTGAGAAAGAAATGCTTGGCTATTTAGATATGGTTACCAAACACGGCTAAAGTCATTTCAAACAACGTTTCGATTATGAATGTTGGACTTTCACCAGGATGATACTGAGTGTATCTACCACTGGATTGGTCCTTATCCCCCGATTAGAGCAAAATATTATTGTGTTTTTACATCTGTTTTAATTTTTAAACCTATGGAGATAATTAGAAGCCTAAATGTGGGTTGACCCATTGTATGGAGGCTAGCACCGCAGGCATAGGCATAAATAACTGGCGGGAAACAGCAGGAGACCGAAGGGGAACCGATGGGAAACCGATGGGAAACCGAAGGGAAACCGAAGGGAAACTGAAGGGAAACTGAAGGGAAACTGACGGGAAACCAAAGGTAAACTAAAGGGAAACCGAAGGAAAACTGAAGGGAAACCGAAGGGGAACCGATGGGAAACTGAAGGGAAACCGAAGGAAAACTGAAGAGAAACCGAAGGGGAACCGGTGGGAAACCGAATGTTTGGCCATCCGTTTTCCGTTTTTAATGCGTCATTCAAGATATGTAAAAACGGTAACATATCGTTATCCATTTTATATGGGGAATATATCATATAGAGAAACCGAAGGTAAACTACGGGAGTGTAGGCATTTTCTAGAAGCAATCAGGACTCTCCAAGAGTTATAGCGCCGATGAGTAGGTATAGCGATAATTTATGGATCGGTAAAATAATAATAGACGGAATAACCACAAAAAGAATAAAACTAGTTTATACACTCTGGGAATATAAAAAAAAACTGTTTTCAAATGATCTTGCTTTTTGTGCTATTTATCACAAATTATAGAAGATATTATATTTACATACCAGTCTCTAATCCTCCTTTTATTTTGTTTCAGGTTTTACAAAATATGAACGACCATATTTGAACAGCGTACACAACTCGCCAATGCCTGTGACATAAGACAATAAAGGTATGTTTTCATATTAGTTAATTTATTCTTTTCTCTGGTTTTTGGCCATCATTTAAAGGCGTTATTCAAGACATCAAGATATATAAAAACGGTAACATATCGGTATCCATTTTTTTACATAACGTTATCTATATATATATAAAAATCAATGTAAGTTTGTTTGTTTGTCCTCGATGTTTTCGAAAATTACTCTACCGGTTTCGCTGAAAATATCACAGTTTGTTTTTATTAGTGCCGGGAAGGTTTAGATTGTAGTTTCAATGAAATCCAATATGTAAAACTGTTGCTATAACGTTTTAAAATTAGTATGAAAAACATTGAACCCGCCATGTTTTATTTAGGTAAGCCCATTGATATAACACTTTGGTTAGCCACAGATTGCATATTCAAAAGAAGAAGGTTTTTTTGGATAGAACATTTTCAAAATGGAAAACACGAGTAGGTACCTACTTAAGAACTTCATGATTTAGATATATTTTGAAAAAAATAAACGTTTGGAATGAAATAAAAAATTCAAATGAATGTTTCTTTATTTGGGGATAGTTAGTTTCGCTGTCAAATCAATTATGGCACCCAAACGACAAGCAAGAATTTACAGCTTCATAACTTTATTCCAAAAAAACCCGAGCAAGGCCGGGTACACATCAATTAGTTAGTTATACATAAAAATACATTTAAACACTGTTATTGTTTTTTGTGACTTTGTTTCTAAGAAAAACATTTTTTTTCTTTATTTTTTAATTTTTTTTATTAATAACAATTGTTACATTTGACAGATTCTTCCTTTAAAAGAACTTTTTGTCAGTTTCAATCTTGAAAAGTTCTCGCTCGCTTCAAAATGTTACTCACAAAGGAAATTATGTTATACCGCTTTGGAACGCCGAGCTTCCGCTATCTAATACTTCCGTAGTGTGCCAAGGGTAAATTTGGGCATGGCCCGCCTTACTCTATTTTACTAACCTGCTTTTTGCAAAATATGTTTTTGTGGATTGTACCGGTTTTACGTGTTATTTTTAAAAAATGTATATATCTATCATAAGTAGTTTCCCCGGAATAGCTACTCATATTCAGAGAAACGATTTTTTGACATTACCGATCGGAAACGTCGGTCGCGGGTTCAAATCCCGGCGTGCTCAAGTAATTTTTATTTAATTAATTTGTGTTGTTTCACAATTAATTCATTTAAAAATAATATATAGTATATTTGCGCACGTTCCAGAGTGGAAGATACTCTCAGTATCGCCCTGGTGAAAGACCACCATTCAGAATTGAAACGTTGCTTGAAATGGCTTTTAGCCGTGTTTGGTGACCAGATCTGAATAGCCAGGTATTTCCCCTTTTCCCCACCTTCCTTCCCCCTTCTCCTTCCCCTCCCCAATACCTTCAGCCTCACAACATTCCCCAATTGGGAATGCCATAGTCTCACTGGCTCCAGACGGTGGGGAGCAGTTTGGGACTCTTGTGCGGTATTCATATAAAAAAATAAAAAAAAAATTTCGACGCCATATGATTGAGGTAAAACTTGCAAACCTCCCGGCCAGCCACCTGACGTCAAGGAAACCTTTTTACACTTACTATATTTTTCTAGACTGCTTTTAACACGATACTCTCCTGAAGAGTCGTGGCGAACTCAGTGGCAGACCTGGGACGTGAAAAACAATCACCCTGTTGTAGACCCTGCTATCAAATTGCCAAGGTTCTTTCTCCCTCGGAAGACGTGGATCTCATCAAACTGCATCTGGTGCAGTCACAGCTGTTGTGAATATATGATGCATAAATGGGGCCTAAAGGATTCCAAACTTTATAAATTTTTACATATACAAACAACAGAATACATCGTTGAATAATGTCCCCTTAGTCAGTTTTCCTATGGCACATCTGTTCTGAACCAACTGACTCCCGATGCTGTCGACTGGCTGAATAACCTCAGCATCCCGCTATGTCCTCCACGAACTCTCCTCCACCATACGAAGAAGAATGATTGAGGTTTCGTAAAACTGTAGTAATTTTTACGCCTAGAAAATCACAGCCCGTTTTAAGCCGTCTCATTTCTCGCACCTAGATATTATCCAGTTCGTATATTATTAAAATAACGCTGTTGACTATTAGCTTAGCCGGTAATTTGATAGTCATGATAGCACAGGTGGCGTGAGGCGTGAGGCGTGAGGAGATCTCACCTGCGACAACTAATTTGTGTCATTAGCACCAAACAATCACTTAGACAGGGTATGAGAGTGTGAAGGTAATACGTCTTATACTGTAGGGCTCAATTCACAAAAACATTAGAATATTCGAATTAGAATCTGCAAATAAACCGTTATTACTAAGGACTTGAACATAGATCCTCTAGACCTATCGAGTCTCCCAATTGTGCTGTTTTTCTTGATCTTTTTATTCCCATATTTTTGTGACTGCCATATTTTGTTATAATTGCAAAGTTCTACCTGAATACACACATTTGTTTTTTTTTAAGAGCCAGCACTCAAAAAAGGCCTTAAACATCACTTTGCAGGTTGCGAACTCAAGGAATACTACAAAATATTTTTTCTGTAAATTCTAGACAGATATTTAGGAAAATGTATACGGTTTCAAAAGATAAAAATTCTCAAACTGTAATCTTCAAATCCTGTGAAATACGTCCAAAAATGTCTAAAAAAAGAGTCCAGTTTTAAAACCACAGAAAGAAATTTTGAACGTTTTACCTAAAATTCCAGTACGTATTTCATATAGAATTTAAAAGATTACAAGTCGACGATTATTATCTTTTGAAACCTTATACATTTTACTATTTACCCATATAGAATTAACAGATAAATCATGCATGGTATTGCTTGAGTTAGCAACCTGGAAAGTGCGTATTAATGGGTTCTGACCGTTAAGACCTATTTACATTCGGTCATTTGTATCACATTCCCAATTTGAATTATAATAAAGTTCCATATTTTATAGCTGCCAACTTTTCTCCAAATTGCAAAGTTTTACCCTAATATATTTGTTTCTTTTACCCTAGAGTCCATAGCCTTAAACTGTAATTTTTTTTATTCACTGACCAAATTTAATAACATTTTAATATGATCAACATTGACCAAGTTTATCAGACCTCCTTGGGTTAGCCAGTTTAGGGTGGAAGTGGCTGCTTCCATGACAATTATGTTTCAGGTAACATCAGTACTAAATCATCTCCTAAAATATATTATGTCTTCCGTAGTGTTCCACCCCCATATTTGTTATTGTCAATACAAAATCCTTCTGAAGGAGTGGAAAACATTTTTAACATCAATTTATTTTTTTATAAATTATTCGCTAATAATTCACCGTTTTAAAGCGTTATTTTTGTACATATTATTTTCAATTGTCATACATAGTTGTGAGCACTTTACACGACACTTATTTCCATGCCTATCCCCATGTGGAATTCACATCGGGACCAGGATGAAAAATCTTAACATTTCACGATCATTATTATCATACCTACGTTTTCATACAGATAGATATATATTTGCAATTATAGAATGAATAATATGTTACTAGGATAGTACTTTACTTCAAGAAATTGCAAATCATAAATGAAAGTAACTGTCACAAAATATCGGACAGAAACACGCGTTTACAACAGTAATAACACAATCTATTATATATATTATAATAATATTATATATGTATATATATATATTTCGAAGTAAACAGATAACATTTCATCATAATACATAAAGCAATGACAGCCATCAATTAATGCGCGCCAAATTGGATGAATATAAGCGTCATAGAGCAAATTTTATTTATCATACGGAAACCATATAGAAAGACGACTTGTATGAAATCTGTACGAAAAAAATGTGTCGTGTAAAGCGTTCATTTTAATAGAAGCACATATCCGTAAGTATTAGGGGTTACCTCAATCAAAATACCCTTCTTTCCGCATCATTGCGTCATCTTCGATATTTTTTTTCTTCTAAGGCTTCATATTTCATAAACATCGATACGGTGGTGGCGACACTAGGGGGGATCCAAAAGTAACCGGAATGTGTTTATAAAAAATCCGGTATTTATTTTTAAAGGTTCACACTTCGGTCACCTTTAAAATGATCTTTCTTTGATGCAATGAATCTCTCATTTTTTTTCCATTGCCCAAACTAGTGTTTGAACTCGTCAGTCCTGATACCTTTCAGTGCTTGATCAATTTTTTTATACGTCTTCCACATCGGTTTTTTCATCCGGGGAAACAAACAAACTTCGAACGGGGCAATGTCAAGTAAATACCGGACATTAAACGCACGCTTCGGCCTCAAGATCTCATCACACAACACTTTCTTCTTCTTCTCACACAATTTCCACTAACGACGAGCCGTCACTAACTTATTGTGTAAAAATCCCACTGGCCTTGCATATGTGGGCTTTTTTGGTTTATGTACATTACATGTACATGTGTTCAGATGTATATATATGAATATTTAAAAAATGTTTACAGCCTTTGTACCTGGTTTGTGTGAATGTATGTCTCAAAAAAGTAATTAATAAATAAAAAAAATTAAATTAAAGCCTCTCCAGATCATTTAATGCACTTAAGGTGGAGAGGAATAATTTATTATTCCGAAATAATGATAATATTATTACGCAATACCATAAACATGATGTTTTCAAGGAGAAAAATCTGAATAAATATATTTTTATAATTTACATAGGTTTAGCATTCATCAAAATCAAATTAGAAATATAATCTTTTTCTGACCGTTCTACGTCTGTTTTACAAAATATTTTTAAATATCGAATATCATTAAAAAATCTTTTGAACGTTTTTCTTCAACATGCGGTCATAAAAATTCCAATAAAAAACAAATGTTGGGTGCAGTTTTAATTTTTTATGAATACTAACGTTCATGTTTTTTTAAATGCGGCTTTAAAAAGTTACTTAAAGTTTATTAAAAAAAACTCACTTGCAGATGATGGCAATTATTTTTCTCCAGTTTTTAAAAGTATTTTGAGATTTTTAAACCACCATTTAATTCAGAAAGACCGGTTTATAAATCAATGAATTTTTTGGCCGTCAGGTGCTGCTAATGTTATCTGCTCTGCGGTCAGAACGCGAACTAACGTTTTTTTAAATACGTGTCAGGAATTCATTTTTAAACTTGCGCGTAAAAATTATTTATTTTCACTTATAAAGACAAAATTTGTCGCAACCTTTATGTCAGTTGGTGGTTCAGTGGTTAGGATAGTGGCCTTCCAAGCGCTGGATCAGGGTTAAATCCCCATGCATATTGCTATATTTTTTTTATTAAAATATTTGAAGTACGATGACGATGACGTATTTATAGGAACTGTGGGTGTTTTCGTGCGCGAAAGGTAAGGTATTGCTTTCGAAGATACAGCGATTTAAAACAAATTAAAGAAATTCGCGCGGGACCTTTATTTTCAACGGTCCACCGGCGCAAAAAAATGTGTAAAATACAAATTTTTAATAAAGGGTAAAATACAAAAAAACAATCAAAGCCCTCAACTGACTAAGACCAACGCTTGATCAGCACTTATATTTTAGAAATAACACTCGCCCATCGATATCTAAAGATCGCGAGTTCGTTCCCTGGTACGGATATGTATTTTTTTCAGCTTTAATTCAATTAAGTTTATTGAAAATACGTATATTTGCATTATTTTTTTCTTTTTACTATGGCCGTTTTTTATCGCCATTTTTATGTAACGTACTTACTGTGTTTCGTAGAACTCCGTTTTATTTTTTGTGACAGCTTTTTTCGTTCAAATCCGTTTGAAAATAGTTTTGACCGCTGAAACAGCTATCATAATAATAAAAACTAAAATACCTGCAGATTTTAATAATAACATTATTAAATTTATTTTCTTAAAATTAAAAATTAAGTTAAATGGAGTTTTACGAAACACAACAAGTACGTAACATAAAAAAGGCGAAAAAACGGCCACAGTAAAAAGAAAAATTAACATGGATGTACACTTGAGGTGATTTTTCACAAAAAACGGCAAATCCTCAAATTAGAATTTACCTATTATTTTTTGTCAAGTCACAAATTTTGTTTTTATTTCGCGACAGAAAGTTAGAGCGAACGCACGGCCGCGGTGGTTATTTGAATCATTCATTCGTGTTCCCTTCGGCGAGACGTTCATAAATTTCCGTCTAACGCAGCGCCACGGTGGTTATTTGAACTATTCTCCATTTGCGTTCAGAGATTCATAGTTTGTTTTCCCAATAAAATTTACATAAACATTAACATTTTTATTTAATTTAAATTTATACAATAGTATAAAAAAATAATTTTAAAAAAAAACATTAGAAAGGAAAGGAATCAAACCCAGATAGTCCGAATAGAAAGCGACTCCTCTGACCATTACACTGCCAGGGCTCATGTGAAAGGCGACAAATTTACCATTCATAACTAAAATTAACAATTTTTTTTTAATTCGAAAATATATACTGAATATACTGACATTTTGCAAATTATCGTGAAAGGTTTTGAAGGTGGATTTAGGTCAAAATTCCTACTACAAACGACTGTAGCCACTAGGGGGCGTTAATGTCGTTTCATGTCAATTTTCAAGGCTTTCCATATGACGTTAATCAAAAATGTATTCACTAGAAAATATATTCAGAAAAACAACAAAGTGTTTTCATCTAACGAGTTAACAATTCCATCTGCTACAACATTCTCGGTGTATGTAATCTATCATCAGAATGTACAACCTTGGGTCAAATCGAGAACTTTGGAATAGATATTAGTCCTTCGAGCCGGACCATGAGAGACTTCACGATACATGCGTCAACGTCACAAGTCCATCAATGGTTAGCGGCCCTCTCCAATGAATTTTCCACATTTTCTCAAGTAGGTCGTAGTAGAAAAAATAAAACACAAAATAAAAATAAAATATTTTTATTTCGTTTATATCCAAGTTGTAAGAAGGCGAGCAGAGCTGCATTTTAGGCGATTTATAGCTTAGATATTTCATTAAATCTCAGATTTATGCAAAGCATTAACTAGAATTTAGTTCCTGGTATCGAGAGCCATTATTTGATGGTTGATAACAGCTGTTCCATTAGCTACCACCAACGGTCACGGTGAGGTAGTCCCGGTGTCTTCTTACACCGGAGGAAATGAAATAACATAATACCCGCTTATTTACCTGTACAATATCAGGTAGGGCCCACCGATATATCAACCTGGTGTAATGTAACACCTTTCATGGTACAATTAATTATCAGGTAATATACACTGTATACATACATTTAGACTGAAAAATACCCTTCGTCCCAGTTCAGTATCTGTTTTCGTAATATAACCTGATTTACTAATGAGAATCTGTGGGTATCAGATCTGAATATAACAGTAAGTACTAATATGAAGTAAGAATATTAATTAATTTCACAATTTATAGGATCCTAGGTGCGAGTGGGTGAGTTTGTATGTTTCCTTATTATTATAACATATTGTTACGTTACCAGTTCTTGATAGACGGAAACACTAGAAAACGGAGACCAGAAATTTAGAATGCGAATTTTTACACTAATTTCATCATCTTAACGCGAATTTTCCGGTAAATAAGGCGAATTTACGTGTTTTTCACGCGATATACTGGTATTTTAAAGTAAGAAAGTAATATATACCTACATTCTAAATATGTCATTGTCTATAATTTTGACAAGCTTGAATAGCCTTAAAATGGAACGCAGCTATCTTCATCTTAAAAACGCCGCGTGCTGTCATTCTTTTTGGTAAAAAATATCCATAATTGAATAATTTGAAAAATAAACAAAAATTTTAATAAAACTTTTCTAAATTGCAGCTTTTGTTGTAATATTCCCGACAGGGGACATATCACCACTTTTGTAACAAAATACCACAGATTTTGCTTAAAAATAACCTAATAATAAATTACTTTAATTTAATTAGAAATAACGTCAATTTCACAAAAAATTACGTCAATTTCTCAAAAAAAAACATGAAAGTTCAGGTAAGAACTGTTCACTGATAAAGACATTTAGAAGGAAGAATGCAAGAAATTTCGTCAATGAAAAACTTAATGCAGTAATCGCTGTTAATAGGTTGTTTAAAATTATCAGGCTAATAGTCCACATTGAACTTCTGATACCAACCTAGATAACATAATCAGTAAAAACAAGATTCCTGAAACATATGTTAAAACCATGTACGACCAAGATAAGACAAAAATTAAAGCAGATGGAACTGATGTGATGACCAAGCGTTGGATAGGGTTGATTGGATAATTTCAACTTATATAACAGGGAACTAATGGGTGTCAGAGAACCTATGATACGCCAATCGACGCAAAATGACTCGACTGCACACAGAAGGTAATACATATTCAGATATAGTAGACATTTTCAAATGCTCGAAATACAAATACAAACAAACGATTATTGCATACATCCTCAACTATTATTAATATATGTGACTAGAGTATAAGTAACAGTGAATGTGAGGTATGTTTTGATTTTTCGCCTCTGGAACTTATTAGAATGGTAATTACACGATGTTATTTCTGTATTTGTTCGATATATTATCTTTGAACCTACTGTGATGTGTTTTTCACCTGTTTATTACAACTAACTTTATATGTAAAAGCCCATATAAGGCGTATATTATACAATAAATAAATAAAAATAAACAAATTATTATAAGCAATAATTATTACCTGAAAAATCATACAAATTGAATAATCTTCCGAGAAAAAATAGAGCACTTGTCCGGTAAACGAAAGGTCGCGGGTTCGAGTCCCGTCGGCAGCATGTATTTTTTCTCGGAAGATTATTCAATTTGTATGATTTTTCAGGTAATAATTATTGCTTATAATAATTTGTTTAATATTTGTGCTATGCATAAAAAAAAAATCTTGTCTTGTAAACATTAGTTTAATCATTTAAAATAAAAATAAAAATAAGTCGGGGACGTACCAATAAAACAATATGAAAGACGATTAATGTCACGAGTTAGAATAAAAGAACAGTATGTATGAATATCGATGAAGCAGAAGTTTTCCGAGAGAGAGAGCTTTGTGACATTCCATCTTCTCTGCTCTATCTATGGGGCAATGGCATGATGATTAGTTAATCAGTAATAGAATTACGACAGTTTATCTATTTTTATTGAACGTATAGGCAGCCTACATAATATATAAATAGTTAAATATGGTCGAATCTAATACAGCATTATACGAGTATTTATTTTTAAATAGCGAAATCAATGGCTTCATCTTACATACGCAAGAAAAATATTAATTAATAATTGTAATATCGGCCAACGCGGAAATAAATCGAGTAGTTAAAGATAATTCCATTTTGCAATGGAAAACTAAAGAACATCTGATGATGCACAAATACAAATCGATTGGTTGTGCATTAATCAAATAGTTGAATGATTCTCGATTTTCTAATGGATGCTGGTTATTTCAATTTAATTTAACCCATCTTAAACAGGTCTAGCTTTAATCCTAGATTTAATATAATAGGTAACGTTGGTTACACAATTAATTAATTAATTGTTTTTGTGTTTAATACATTTAATTACTACATTTATTTTTTTTTTTTTAATTTTACGTAAATCAATTTTAATAATCTTATTATTAGGTTTTCAAACTGTGGTTAATCCTCATTGTAACGATTTAATTACATGATTTTATTTACTCCCACCCAATTCTAATTTGGACCGTGTTTAAAATTATTTATTACTGGTAAAACCGATTTAGTTAGAAAACAATTAAAATATCAAAAAAATCTTTGCCAAAAATATTCTGGTTAATCATCTTAAAAATGAGAAAATGGCTATGACTCTTCATGATCATAATACCAGAACAAAGCAACTAGATAAGATAAATATACCTAAATGCAATTCTACTTTTGGACAAAGAAGCTCTGAATTTTTAGCTGTTAAATTATATAACAAACTCCCACTTAATATCAAAGAAGGTAATTCAATCAATAATTGCATTAAGTCCATCAAAACTTGGCTTAAGGAATTACCAGAACAAGAACTGACTACTATTCTCAAAAAAACGTCATAGAAATTACTGGAAAGACCCTACCCTAACCTTGAAGTTGAAATATAGAAGTCGCTGAAACCCCTTTGTGCAAAACCTGGTCCGCCTCAGCACAGGATCTCCTAGTGAGGAGGACTATGAAAAAAATCTATAATATATATGTATTTTTAATATTTATACCTTACCTTGTAATATCAAAATTATATAAAAACTAATATAAAAAAAATAATAAAAAATTATGGAAATTGCCTTGAACACCGAAACAGCTGTCACAATAATAAAAACTAAAATACTTTCAGTACTTAACGCTATTAAAGTAAAAATATGACTATGTGTCTGCATGCGTGACGTTAATCGTTTAAAATCCGTTGCAAATAATATAACGTTTCTGGTATAATATAATATTTAGACCACTTTATTTTGAAACTATGCATCATGGTAGTTATTTTTTTTTTTATATAAATCAGTTTTCAAGATCGTCTGGTCGCAGATTCTAAACCCGAATAACTTTTAATGATTTTTTAATAGATTTTTAGCATAGTATAAATATTATTTTGGAACAAGTAAAGGGAACTGCTGCGCGGCCTGTTTCATACATAACTGAATTTTGAAAACCGAATGATCTTTTTTTATGAATTTTAAAAAAAAAATTTATTACGAAATATATATAGTCCATTAAATAAATCAATTTTTCACGATTTTAGAATCAACGTATCACCAATTATTTAGGAATTAATGGTAACTAAAAAAGAAAAAAAACAGCCCTTCCTACTATGAAAATATAATTATAAAATAAAAAAAAACTTAGAAAGTGTTAAAATCAGCATCATGATGGACTAAAATTTAAAATAAAAAAATTATGAAGGAGTACAAATTTGCCGTACATAATTTAAAATATCGACCCGAAAAACGATTTGATTTAAATAAAAATATTTTCATTTTGTTTCATGTAATCATATGTATATAGCAAATATGATAGTTAAACAAAAAAATACAAAAACCCACTAATAATTTCCGAAGTTGTCCTTAAAATCATGAAAAATCGATTTATTTAATGACCTCTTTTTCATAATTTAAAACAAAAACTAATAAAATTTCTTCTAATCCGTACTAGTTATTTACTATACCTTTAATTTAAAAAAGATTATTCAGTTTGGGTATTTTGGCCTGAAATCCAAAATTAAGTTGTGTTTGTAAGAGGCCGCGTAGCCGTTCCTCTTAACAAATCCGGATTTTAGGATTTTTAGCAATCAAAATCCGTGAAAAATCAATACGAGTTTTTCAATATGAAATCCGAAATATTCGGAATTTTTTATTTTTTAAATACGTTATTTTTAACACAATATCTTGAAATGAACGCGTCCAAAAGGCTAATGGACATGCAATACGTAATATGTACACATTTCTAAGACATGTATAAGTAAATTTGTAATACTAGGATTGTTAAACCGAGAAATATTAAAATAAAAGCTGGTATTAAATGTAAGAAAGAGAAATACTATAAAAAAGAACAAAACATTGTTTTTATGAACCTAAACATATTTATACGAAATAAATAATAAGAATAATGCCCCCTTACAGTAGTGGAAAGTTTTCATTTTTAACTTTCAATTGGGCACCCTCTTAACATGTTCTAATGCAAATAAAAAAAAATATTCTGGTTTTTTTTTCTTTATGTATTTGAAAAAAATTTTTTTTTTCGTGATATCCGGATATTAAGATTCACGATATCCGAAAATTTGGATTTTCCAAAGTGGCTCACATTTTCCTTTTAACAAAAACCAAAATTCAATTATATGCAATTCTTGAATTCCAAGAAAACCCCTGGCGACAGTCTATGGGAAATTTTCATCTAATATCTAGTTCCTGTCCCATTATGGTCACAGTGCCTTGGTTTATCTCTGTGAAAACGCTTTCGTCTTTCCCATCTCTTGATAGATGTTCCCCAGTTATGTTGACTGATACGCATCTCGCGATTAGAAACTGCAGAGTGCATCTGAGTGCACTATGACACGACTGGGAGTGCAATGACAGTTGAACAAATACGGCCTGTCTCAGAGCATTGTCTCTCTTCGCAATCAAAATGCGGTTTCCTGTATGCCCAGGGACCACGAACCTTGTATAACCAATACTAATATTACATGGGTAGATTGCTGTCACTGGAACATGGGAATGACACGTGGAAGGCTAGGTTTATTTTACCTGTATTTCAATACAATCTACATCGATCCACATCCGTGAGACACACTAAATGCTTGCCTAGCATGTATCTATGGTCCAGCTTTTGCACCTCAGAATTGGTCGTTTTTACGTCTCGATCGATATAAGCAGAATGAATAAGAAAACTGCTTTGTACCTGTAGAGGAAATGAATGAAGAAAAAACAATCTACAAAAAAATGTGCAAGAGTTTGGATGTAGTCGGGGACGCCCCGAAAAAACATGACACTATCAAAAGTCCTGCCTAGAGTCGGTATAACAAAATTGTTTATATTAGACTATGCATGAATGTGAATGAAGCAAATAGTGTGGAATTTGCATACTCTCTGCCCTAACCTACCATTACAGTCTGCAATGAAAGGACGTGATGGTAAATTAGTTTGTCAGTGAACTCATGAATACTAGAATTAAAATGGGTCTTTTCAAGACTTAGGTTCACTCCTTCCTCTTTTTTTGAGACCCTCCCCACAGCATCCCCAAAAAAATATAGTTTATTTTCAGCACGTTACATAGTTGTAGTTACTTACTTTCTATATCGCCCCGGTTAAAGATTACCATTAAGAATCGATATGCTAGAATGGCTTTATCCGTGTTTGGTGACCAGATCTAAGTAGCAGGTGTTTCCCAACCTTCCCCTCCTCATATCATTCCCCTCATAGTGTCCCCAATCGGGGATGCCATAGTTCCACTGACTCCAGATAGTCGGGACCCTTATGCGGTATTTAAAAATAAATTTAAAAAGTTGCAGTTAGTTGGCGATCCCTGCTGCACATATGCACCATGCGTAGACCTAGGGCCTCCATTCTGTGTTCTGGTGACACACTTCTAAGAGACTTGCTCCATGAATTATGGACACTCACAGAAGCGATTGTTTTGTTCAGAGCCGCGTATTGTGGCACTACTCGGTCTCGGCACTTACTACTTGCTTTACCGCATACATATTCATGCCACTTCAATTCACTGTGCTCTCAAGTAAGGTAAGATATTGTATTTGTATCTGTTTTCTAAACTATTGTATGAGAGAAAACCAGAAGGCAAAGACTGACCTATAGAAATGATGTATCTCTTAACTTTTTGAGATCATTAGAACGCGGAAGGTTTTTCATCAATTTAACCTACCGCCTGCTAATTATAAGTAAATGGTAAGTAAAAACTCAGTAATTACCAAAATTAGCAAAAATGAGTTGAACATGAGAACTTATTAAGTATCTTACTACTCGTTTTTAGTATTAAAAAAATATGATTTTTTTTTTGATGTTATTGCAATTTTATCGATATTGGTAAGTAAAAACGTAAAGTAAAAAAGTATTTCGGGGTCTGTAAATAAAAACACAGTTCCTTCGTTAAAATTGCTGCGTTTATATTAACATTTACGAGCATGCTGTGTTTTTATCTACCATCTTTAAATGCATTCCCCCGACGCACTGTCTTTCACTCTATGGCGGTGTTCCTTAACATAATTTTTAATGTTTGAGTGGAGTTTTTTCATTGCATTTTTCGTGTTTCTTTTATTCTAAAACCCATTATATGCACAAAACAAAGATGCAAAGAGGTATAACGTATCGTGTTCAACTTATAAACAAAGTAAAATATAAATTAATAAAAACAGTTTTCATTAATTAATTGAAAATTACTTTGTAATCATCACTATATACGAGTACATATTAACATGTTTTGAAAGCGATGCTTTCCTCGTCGGAAATATAATAATAATTTAATACAAAGTGAATACCAATCCTTTGAAGATATTATAAGAATAACTTTGTTTACACCATTTTTTTAAATATCAATTTTTTTTTAAGTATTTACGTATTTAAAAAAGTGGTGTAAAGAAAGTTATTATTATTGATTTATTAATAATGATGCCACAAAGTGGACTACAAATCTTGTGAAGAAAAGTAAAATATTATACTGCTTTTTTACTTACCTCAATTACATGATAAACATTCACCATTTGCAAGTAAAAACAAAGTATAAAAAGAAAAAAGTGCATATTTTGAAGAGATATTATTATTTTTTACAAGTAATAATTTTTATTGTAATTATAATATAGAATAAGTGTTTTGGCAAAAAAAAAGTCCATAAGGACAATTTTGAATAAACGAAACTCGACTCTTCATTCTGGAGAATGACTTCCATGGTAATTACTGTGTGTTTTACTCAAAAGGTATCTAAAAACCATGTAACCCTTCATGAATGTTTATCATTTCGTCTCTCATAACACAAACAGGCCTATCTCACATTTAGCAACTCTCTAACAGAGCCAAAATAACGTTTTTTTGACATATTTTATTACATATTTCGCTAGTGGGTTATTAATTACATTTTTTACTCCATTAGCGAAACATGTAATAAAATGCATAAGAATCCGTCAAAAAAATATTTTATTTTTATTTTTAATTGTGTTGTAAAGTTTCTAAATAGGATGAGATACGCCTGCTTGTGTTTTGGATACTAGCTTTTTCCTTTGTGAACCCTACTGGGGGTTTTGTTTCTATATTTTTCTTAAGTAAATTTATGTGTAGACCCAGACCGTACAATCGACCCATTGCTAGGAGTTAGTACCATCTTGCTCTCCAATGACGAAATGTGGAGAAGAAGTAAAAACAGAAGAAAAGTGATTACATTATTTATTTCTCCTATTTTCTTTTCAGAGTTTAAAAAAAATAAATTATATGAATACCGCACAAAAGTCCCAACTGCTCCCAAACGTCTGGAGCCAGTGAGACTATGCCATCCACAATTAGGGGATGTTGTGTAGCTGAATGTATTCGGGAGGGGAAGGAGAAGGCGAAGAGGAAGGTGGGGAAACACCTGGCTATTCAGATCTGGTCACCAAACACGGCTAAAAGCCATTTCAAGCAACGTTTCAATTCTGAATGGTGGTCTTTCACCAGGGCGATACTGAGAGTTTCTTCCACTCTGGAACGTGCGCAAATATACTATACATTATTTTTAAATTAATCAATTGTGAAACAGCACAAATTAATTAAATTAAATTTACTGGCGTGCGCCGGGATTTTAACCCGCGACCTTCGGATTCGGAGTCGAGAGCCTTACCCCTCTACCATAAAGGCCGTGGTTCGCTTCCATCATTATATAAATATTAATGTGTTGAAAATATATATTTTTTTAATAATATAGGTTTTTACGTGATTGCCGGATAACAGTCGTTAACTGCCCAGAACCAGTGGGATTATGGCAGCTCCTTTATTTATGTTTTAAGGTTGAATGAAGTAGGAAGGCTGAGGGAAATGGGAAATACGAAGGTTTGGAAGCACCTAGCTCTTGAGATCAGGTCCCTAAATATGGCTAAAGCCAATTCAAGCAAGTTTCGATTCTGAACCGTCGTATTTCATTAGAGTGGTGATAGTGTCTGTTACTTTTTAAAGCGTCACAATTATACTACATATTATTTTAATTAATGTCTAATTTATTTATTTATTTATTCAAATGTGTTTTTATTGCATTAGAAAAAAATTGTGTCCTTTCTGAAGTACCTCATGTTAAGGTTACATTGTATGTGCATGGTTTTGTATAGTATAAATTAACTAACTAACCTCTTACTCTCTACGTGGCCCGACTCAAGTATTTGGTTCACTTGATCGTGCCACGTCTTCCTCGGGCGTCCCCGACTTCTTCCATTCACATTCGCGTAATATAATTCTCTTTATGGTATACTCCTTTCTTCGTTCATACATGCCCAAACCATCTCAGTGTCCCTTTCTTAATCTTACTCGTTACGCTCACATCAGCCTTGCATTCTTCGTTAATCTCAACATTTTTCGCACAGTCATACTTGGTTTTATCGCACATACGCCTCAAGGATCTCATTTCTACGGCATTCAGTCTGCTTCAATCCTTCCTCGCCAGTTCCATGCCTCACCGTCATACATGATTAAATTAAGTTAAATTAATTATAATGTACTTTTTTTATTTAGTATAATTTATTTAACCTGTTTTTTAGTTATTTAATTAAGTTAAATTATTGTAAATGTAAAATATATGCTTAAATATGAAAAAAAGATTCAATTTATTTTAACAATTTATTGAAGTTTATATACCTCATTGTAATATTTAATCATTGAAGAAGGTAATATTGACCAATCTCAATGAAACTCGAAACCGAAAAGAAACTAGAGAAAAGGGGTATCGGTCGTATCTGCGAATTGAACCCACGACCTCTGGGACCGAAACAAATTGAATATTATTTCTAGACTTGTAGAAAAGTCAATAGATATCCCATATAAATAAAAATCGTATACGTATATCCGAGACACTACCTAGATTACAATTATATTCGGGTAGACTTGTAATCATAATTTTTAAAAAAGATAGCAGGCCATAATAGAGGATAATATTGACAAGTTTGAATTTGAGGTATGATATTGATAAAAATGGCGTAAATTGAATTGGTATCATTAGCTCAGTTGGTAGAACGGTTGTCCCGGAAGACAGGGGTCCTGGGTTCGATTCCCAGATGCAACTGATACATGTTTATTTTCTCTAATTTTTTTCGGGTTTCATTTAGGATATCTTAAATGATTAAATAAATAAAAAAACTTTCAATTTATGAAAATAATTATCAACTATAATAATGACCTTTAAAAATTACTGTTTTTTTTTTTATCTGATTCGTGTTTTCATTAAGAGTTGTTGATATATCTTCTCCAATCATTAAAAAAAGAGATATTTAACTTCTGCAAAATATGTCGATATTCGAATCGAATCAATAAAATACCGGCGTGACCATAGCGAAGTTAGTCCCGCAGGCCGAGAGATAAAACAGTCCATGCTGCCCGTAGCGAAGATAACCATCGGAAACATCAAAGTGATGACTCCATGCTCAATTAATTTACTAACCATATCCTAATCGTTATGTCCTACTTAATTGATACTTAAAGTAAACATTTATTTTAATTTATTGACACTTCGTAGAGAGCTTCATATTAATTATTAATCAAACACACATTTGATAATTCGATTAGCTCTTTTAGGACATGTCATTATTTAACATTCGAAAGTCATGAAATTTCATCCTTGGTAGCCGGCTAAATTAGTTAAATTAGTTAAATGTACATTTTAACGTATTTAATAAATTTATAACTTGCCGGCCATTATGGACGTGTATTCTGTATTGAATTTTTAATTTATATTAAGAGGAACGACTGCGCGGCCAGTTTCATACAAAACTTAATTTTGGATTTGAGGCCAAAATACTCCCAAACTGAATTATCTTTTTTTTAACGTAAGGGGGAGAGGGACGTCGGAGAGTTATTATTTATTAATTCAAAATAATGATAGTATTATTACGCAATACGATAAACATAATGTTTTTAAATAGAAAAATATTTTATAAATTTACATAGGCCATTTATCAAAATCTAATCAGAAATATTACTTTTTTCTGACCGTTCCATTGTATGTTTTACAAAATATTTAAAATACGAATATGATTTTTAAAGTGGAGAAAAGTATGATTAATAATTTGTCGTTGCGTTTTTGTAAATAAACGTAACCAAAAATTTGTAATCCGTATTGGAAAAATAAAAAAAACATGTTTTTTTTTACAAATTAGAGGGAGTTAAATAACTTTTTTTAAATGGGGTGAGGAATGGAAGGGAGGTGGGGGATCAATCTAGTTGAAATATATATGTGTGATTTCATATTAATTTAATTTAATTTATTAATCAGAAGAAGACAAATGTGTAAATATAAGTATATATATGTGTAGAATAATTTTATCGGTTTATTAGCGTAATGTAGTCCTTGGAAGAACTTTTTAACTCCTGACGTTTCTGACAAATCACACTGTCCATCTTCAGTGGCCTTATGTCTTGAGTTTTGTTTTGAACTGATCCCTTGCGCGTGTCCGTTCAATCCAGAAGTCAAAACCTAAGTGAGTGCAAATCATTTTAATAGTCTAGGGCGAAGCACGCGTACGCGGGTAAACCGAGAAAATTATTCTACATCTTACACCCGTTAAAATCTCAACCAAAACACACATATATACAGGAAGAATGTTAATAGAATATGCAATGTAGGCAGTGTAAGAAAAACAGAATGCTGTATTAGCTGTAGTTTCACTGTCTCTTTCGGAGCTAGTACCAAAAGTTACTAAGTCTAAGCCACACTGGCTTCCATTTAAATCTACGTGGAAGCCACTTCTATGTTTCTAGGGTACTATATCCGCTTAAATTTTTTTTTTTAAATCATCATAGATTTCGCGTGAATTTGGCCTCAAGTGAGGAAAGCATTTAACTAGATACGATTAGATTCACATCCAAAACGGGTGCGGATAAACATATTACAGATTAAAATATAGTTTGTTATTACGGTTTACATTATGCAATAACTAATTTACCTTTATATAACCAATCTCTTCCAGTCTGGTTCTGCCGACAGAACTTTGATTAAAAGTGATAGATGACTTTAAATCTAGGTGTACTATTATTTATAGGAATGAAAAAATATATCGATCATACTTAGACTACGTAACTCAACAATTCACAGGTGCAGTTTTTTTTTTATTAATAATTATAATTAAATTAACGCTGGAGTGAGTCGTTAACATTGCTAAATTTATGTAGTGGTTTATTTACTGTCCAAATACGTTTTCCATTTTCCTTAATCATGGGACTATCTGTAGAAGAGGTTCCCAACCTTATGTATTTATTTATTCATAAAATTAAAAAAAAAACACAAAGATATTAGCCACTCATCTCACTAGGACAGTCCTGTGTTGAGATGAGCGGCTTTACAATTTTAGTGAAACGATATATTATTAAAAAAAAAAATATTAAAAAATAACACCAAAGTTATTCAAATTATAAACAAACTGTAAAATCTACAGTAAATCTTTAAGTTGGGCTGTACAATCTATAGATTACAACAATAATAATTTCATTGTTACCCAAATAACTATCATAAAGTATTTGTGCTCCAATTCGCCACGATCATGGGGTGATTATATTTTTGTCAACAATAAGTAGTGAGCAAATAATAATAGGTAAATAATAATAAGTAAATTATAATCAGTAAATAGTAATAAATAAATAATAATACATACATAATAATAAGTAAATAATAATAAGTCAATAAAAATATCTAAATATTAATAACTAATAACTAATAAGTAAATAATAACAGATAGGTAAAAAATAATAAATATTTGTCTCACCTTTCTCATATTTCATAGGACAGACTTCTACAGTCGCTGAATTCATTCCGCACATATGGAATTCATTTTGGACTCACTCTCGGGGAGTATTACCAATATGGACGGGTAGATTTTTTAGCACAGATTTGCTATTTAAAGTGTGGTAAAATAATGATACAAGTTTTATAAAATTATTATATAGAAGTTTACAACCCAAATGCACTTTAGAGAAAACCGTCACTAAGAATGAGATAATTCGGTGGCAGGCTCATATCCAACAAAAAAGCAAAAACAAATTGTTATGTCTATTCTTTGGCTATATCAATTAACCCTTCTTGGAGGAACTTGGAACTTTGATTGTATGTGGTAGATGGTAGAGTGAGCCTTCGATTAGCGATTCGATTATTTAACCGAATCTATATAAAAGTACACCAATAAGAATGACACACGTACCCGTTTTGATTAAATTGCCTTATCTTATCTTACGCACAAATTATCGGAAGATGAAGGCCTCTTAAAATAAAAACAATACAAAAAGGAAGTTCAGTGAAAAATATAATGGCTTTAAAAATATCTATTCGTATAGATCAGCAAACGCCGATTCTGAATACATAACTTTTATTATATACTCGTATAGTTAGTTATACGTAGAATTTATAAATCGTTATTTAAAAGTGAATAAAAAATCGTCTCATCAAAACACCTTGTTGTTGATACCATTTCATTTGGAACATCTGACGTCAAGGGCGCATTCTGTTTTTGGATTAGTATGGACATTTTTATTTTTCGATTTTGTTTCGTTTTTTTTTTTAGTTTGGTGAAATTTTAACTCAATTTGGGTGACTTTAAGCTCCATAATTGTTGTTCAATATGAAAAACTATTATTAATGAAAAAAATTAGAGTATGCATGAGCAAACCAACTATCAATACGGACATTATGATAAAGTTAATGCTCAATACTATCATTATTCTCTGAGTTAAAGTTTCTAAAAAGGTGCATAATTTTATCACTTATGTTTTTAGTCATGGTTTACCATGAATAGAATATAGAATTATGTACGGTAAAGCTCATCCTTGTTTTACATTTGACATTCTAACCTCAAAACTGATCAAAACCGACCGGCCATAAATTTGGAGCGTTTTGACGGACTTTGAAAAATTGAAACTGTGAAAATTATTTTAACTTATGAACTAACTTTAATGAAAAAAGTAAATATACTTGTATTTAAGTTTGTACGTTTGTTTGTTTTTTTATACGTCATTATTGATTAAAGAAATAAAATAATTTGACCGGAGTTCTTTATTGTTCAAAACCTGTAAATTGTAGGTACTAACTCCAGATTTCCCATACATAAATCCCCAGTTGTAGGTAGCTACCTCTATTATAATCACAGACAAAAGCCGTTTCAATAAAATCTATCTACGTCATTCAATATTTTTTCACTCTTCGATTGGAATCAAACCAGCAACTTCCTGCCCTAGAGGCGGGTGTCATAACCGTGTCCCCATAGAAACCACAGCTTTTAGAATTTGACAGTAAATATTTTCATATCAAAATACGTCTATCAAGTACCTATCTAATCTCATATCTCCCCTCCAATCAAATGTGTCAAAACACCTCCATTTCAGTATTGTACCAGACGCCGGCCAATTTCCTTTTAATTATTACACAATGCCCCGACAACGTGCAAAGTACACCTTTATAATTACACGTTCACAAGTATATGGACGCATTATTAAAGTTCACAATAACGACTTAAACAGCAACAATTAAAAATCGCCTGCGGTCGCCGGCTACTCCAGTAAGTAGAAAGTTGACTGTGTGAAAGAAAGGCGCTATTCCGTACATATTGCATGACGTTTATACGCTCAGCCGCATTATAAAGAATGACGTAAGATGCATCCATCCGAGTTCTTCGACTGCGGTGAGATCCTCTGTTTGTTATTTGTTATACAACAGGTGTAACAAGCGATAGCGAGTGACTATGCGATCTAACTACGATTTCTTTTTATTTCTATTTACGCTGAGAAAATACAAGGGTTATGATATCTTATTTATTTAATCGCAGTATAAACATCGGTACTACTTTCTTTACGTATTTTGCATCCGCGGTACAAATTACGTGGGTAGTTATTACTCGGGGTCGTTTCGAAAACATGCCCAATTTTAGTCAGTCTGACTTTTTATAGTAGACGGTAAATGACGGCGCTGCTGTCGTTTAAAATGTTTTAAATGGCAACACCAAGATGGCACATAGAAACGATGTTCAGAAATTCGCTGCACGTTCCGAATGGAAATGATTCTACATCATAACACAATTTTACGTTAAAAAAATTTTTATTATTTAATTATTGCAAGGACACTTGACGACCACCATGGTCGAGGGGCAAGGCTCTCGACTACGAATCCGAAGGTCGCGGGTTCAAATCCCGGCGTGCGCATGTAAATTTTATTTAATCAATTCGTTTCGTTTCATAATTAATTCATTTCAAATAATATATAGTATATTTTCACATGTTCCAGAGTGCGAGATACTCTTAGTATCGCCTTGGTAAAATACCACAATTCAGAATTGAAACGTTGCTTGAAATGGCTTTTAGCCATGTTTGGTGAACAGATCTCAATAGCCAGGTATTTCCCCACCTTCCTCTTTCGCTTCTCCTTCCCCTTCACCCTACTGTCATTGTCACAACCCCAATTGGGGGATACCATAGTCTCAGTGGCTCCAAACGATTGGGGGCAGTTGGGACTCTTGTGCGGTATTTACATAAAAAAGAAGATAATTACATGAAAGGGCGATTTTTTGTATTTCTGAAATTTCTATATGTTGGTTTTAATTACTATAGAATGTATAAAAATCCGGCAAAAATTAAGATTATTCTTAGCCATGAGATAAGATACACTATTTTAAATATGATTCAATGCCATACTCACACAAATATAAAACTTAACTATAATCACGACTTTCACCAACACAATACATGACAACACCACAAACTACACATATCAAAAATACACTCGACAAAATACGAACTGAAATCATTGGAACACATTGCTTACACCGGCTATAAGCAAGTTGCCCGAGGAATTGAGATAAGTGTGCGCTTCGGACAATTCTCGAAATGATTTTTTAAAATCTTATTTTTTTAAATACTATTTGGAAAACTATTTATTATGGGTACCAAATCTGTTCTGATAGCCGTCCCTTAAAACTTAGTTATGTATTTATATTGTATCTGTATGTTTTTTTGTTTGTTTTATATTTCCATATAAACATTTTCTTACAAAACCTAATATTTTGTCGAAATAGTTAACAGTATCATAATGAATTGGGTTGATAACTCATGGGAGTGCCACATCGTTGTATGTCTTATTTGAAATCAAAAAAAAATAAGTAAGAAACAAAAAAGAAAATAATAATAACAAAATAATTAAAAAATATATTAAAAAAAAATAAGTAAAAAAAAAAATGTAAGAAACAAAAACAGAAAAAGAAATTTAAAAAAAAAATACAAATAATAAAAAAAATTATAATAAGAAATTAAAAAAACATATATTTATATACGAGTATAAAATAAAAAATTAAATCTTCTATAAAGTTGTTAAATTTTTTTTTTACTGCCATTTAACGGGTTTTTAACTACCCTAAAACGGGTTTTTGTTCCCAGTTGGGCAGTCAAAGCTTTTCTAGTTTTTATTGTTTAATAATGTGTGAAAATAAATAAATAACGAAATAAAAATGAGATACGCCTGTTTGTGTTGCGGGCGACTCATTGCGGATGCCATAGTCCCTCTGGCACCGGCCAGTTAAGACTGCGGTAATCATACATATAATGAGTGCTCCGGTTTAGGTTTCCCATGCTTGGAACCAACAACCCCCACCAACCCTCTCCTTTCCTTTTAATATACCCACCAAATGGTATCCGCAAATATAGTACGTCCAAAATAAGTTCATTACATAATAAAACTCCAACAACAACTTTATTCGAATAACAAGAAAGTTGTAGTGTACATTTACTTCATAACACCGCATCCTTATGGTAAAAATTATTATACCAATCATACTTCGTTTTGATTGACGCTTCTTTTTCGCTTCCGCCATATGTTTCTTATTTCTTTCATTCCAAGTTATCAGTTTCATTGCAAGATCATTGTATCTTTTAACTTGTAACTTTTATCTACATTTATCATTGCGACCATTTGTCAATAAGAACAACATAATCATTGCGCAATTATAATATGATATAATTTATCATTTGATCAGCAACACTCAATTTACAACAGGATACTGCGTTGTGCAATTTCTTTGTAATTTAAATCAACTTCAATGACATATAACTAGAGATTAGAGAAATACAGAATTTAATCGATTCAAGATTTATCATTTCAACAATTACGCTATCGGTTGAGATATTCAGTTGTGGCTGTCAGTAACGATCGAGGTTCGATTCTCTTGTGGCAATATTTTTATTTTTCAGCTTTCAATCAATAAAACTTTCAAATTCACAAATCCTACAATTATTATAATATCCCGTAATTTTTCAGTCATAAATAACAGCCTACCTCGTTGGAGACATCGTAACAGCGACAACGGAGACAGCGTAAGCGTGTGATGGTATCTAAAGAAAAAGAGGAAGTGAATTATCTAATAACTTCCTCTTCTAAATATTTTTTCACAGGCGGAGATCAAAAGATAGAAGTTGCATCATTGAAAGATGAATGAATGAAATATCTTTTGATCAAGGAAATGTCCGGGAGATGGCATTGCAGATATTACGTAAAAGTGTTTAGTTAAATTTTTATATTGTCAATTTGTAGAGCCCGGTTTTTAAATGGCAATGAGATTGTCGCCATTTTTATTTTATTTTATGAAAATCTATCGGTATTCAGATTGCTAACAATCAAAGAATTTTCACTTATAATCATTTAATAATACATAAATCTCCTAATATAGTATAATTATGTGGACAGAGAGCTGTGTTTCCAGGAACAAAATGCCACGAGAATTCAACTCTCAGTTCGCAGCTGATAATCCAATGTTTCTATCACGTGATGTCACGAGTCACAATTCAAAACAATTCGTAATTCGAATGGCAGTAACGGATACTGCCGCGCCTATGATATATGTGGCTGCGCCAGTCATTTTATGAACCGTGACGTCATACGCTTATTGACGGCTTGTATCTTCGGTACTATTCGTCATTTTCCAAAAATTTAAAAAGTTCTGTCCTCGACATGTTCCAATTAATATGATACATTTTTAAATCACTTAAAATTCCGTTGTTGGAGACAACCTAATTATTTTTTATTCATGGTTACCACAGTAAGAAGGTTGCTAATTGAGCTGTGGTAATTAGGAATACCCATCATATTGAGGTTTGTGCTAAAATAAGGTTTAAGAAATCTTAATAGCCTTAATGGTGATACGTTTTTCATATGAATGCCGCACAAGAATCCCAACTTTCCGTAGCCAGTGGAACTATGGCATCCCCAATTGGGGAATGTTGTGAAGCTGGCGATAGCGGGGAGATGAAGAAAATGGGGAAAAGGAAGGTTGGGAAGTACCTGGCTATTCAGATCTGGTCACCAAATTCATCCAAAGTCATTTCAAGCAACGTTTCTATTCTAAATGGTAGTCTGTCAGTCAGTATATCTGTATTGTCAGGGTGATACTGAGAGTATCTACCGCACTAAGGTGATTTATTTGTTTATATAAAAAAATTAAAATAATTTTTACCTCACTGGGTTTTCCCGTGATGAAGATTTCATTTACAAAATATGAAATTAAATTATATTAAATTGATGTAATTGTTGAAAAAAAAATAATAAGTTGAGGTGTTTTAAGTTAATGGAATTTATGTGATTGATTTGTGATAATGAGAAAACACTATTTTCAACTTTAAAAAAAAACTGTGGATTTAAAGTCTGGCGAAACCGGGTAGTAAGCGCAATAGTAAACATTAGCTATTTGTAATTGTTAGTTAATTATGGTAATTCGTTATTTTAAACGCCAATTAGCAAACAACCTGTCTGTTATTATGATGTTTTTTTCTCCCCGTACGCAGATATCTATGGCGTTTGTTCTCTCTTTCTCTCACGACCACGATTTTTCCCATACTCCTTTCTCTCGGCGCGTCTGTTTTGCGTTCTTTTTTCAAAAGTCTGCCTTCTTTCACCAGCGCCGCCCGCGGAGCTTTCCAAAACACGCTTTTACGGAATCACTTGCAGTTTTGGGATTTGCTCTGTTATTATCGGCTGGAACTAATACAGTGGGCTGCATCCACGCTGAACACAAGTAAGCACCCTTCGCCGGGGATATTATTTATATTACAGTATTTTTAGAGACATTTAATTATGTTCAAAGATTTCTAAACGCTCATGGGGTGATATTTCAGAAAAATTGTCTTATATATGGAATGATATGGGACTTTCCTGACAACCTTTAAAAAATTATTGCTAACCTTATCTGGAATAAAAAAAAAGAAAATGAAATTTTAGTCTCCGTTAAAAAAAAATTTACAATTTTGTCACTGGTCACAGCCGAGTAAACGGCCAACTCCCCGCCCAGATCATAACCGTATAATATCGGAGATCAAAATGTCACCTACATTTTTTAATTCAAATAACCTCAGGAATCACTTGTTAAAATAAGTCACTATACCTTTACTGTGTATATAGCAAACCATGTTAATCACAAATTTTTGCAAAGGATGCGTTTGTCTCATCTTTCTAATAATGATCTCTTCAGAGCACCTCCCCTTAAAATACCAATAGATCAGCTACAATTATCGCCATTTCATACGTGTATACCAATTCATTCTACTTAAGTTGTAATAATTTTCTACCATAGTTTTGTTGGGTTAGGATATAGCAGGATATCATTTACCATTTTGTGAATTTTGGAATAGTTAACACGACACCAAAAACTGTTTAGTTAGATTGAGATAGGTTAACAGGACATCAGTTTAACATGACAGCAAATAGGATTTAGTTAGGCTGGAATATGTGAAAAGGGAACATACAGCAGTGTACCAAGATTGTAATCGGAATAACATATTTTCATAAACTACGGATACCGTAGAAAATGTGTGCAACATTTAAGGTTTATATTTCTGATTCTGATAATCGCACTAAAAATGTGATATTTTATTATTTTCATTCATAATTACTGATTTTAAAAACGATCTAAAACCGCACATTCCGAAACCGTTCTAACTGGCTACAACGTCATTATGATGTCCATAACGCTGCTGGCTGGTAAGACGGCTGTCACCGTCGTTGGTCGGCGTGACGTCAACAACGCCATATTTACGAACAAAAACGAAAATGTCGTTTTAGCGGCATATCAAAAATGGTACATATTATGGTTATAGAAAAAAATTCGTAAAGGTAAAAATATTTATAATAAAAATGCCATCGCTATCCTAATTTTTTTATATTTTATTTATCAATGGAAAAAAACTGTGAAAATGCTCTATTGAGGGAAGATTTAAAGGACACCTTTAACAATTAAGTTAGGTTGAGGTCGGTAAATAGGACATCCACAGCAGTTTTTATGTATGTTCGCTTAGATCATGTTCAGTTGAGATATGTGACGTTAGTCTAAGTCAGGTTCTGTTAACCTAATGTAACCTAACCTAATTAATGTTTTTTTTTCTTTAAATTTATTACTGAACTTAAATAAAATAGTAAAATAGTCCCTGCATTTGTGGCGTGGAGCTTCAAAACCCACTTTGGAAATTTCTACTGGTTGCATTCACAAAAAATTATCTAAAATAAATTAAATTAAATATAATATTATTATTTATCTGTAAATATCAAAAGAAACCTGTATTTTTATCAGATATTTAACTCAAAATGTGTAAAATTTTTATAGTCCAAGTAATCCAAACCATTTTTCGAAACTATCTCCAGATTTCCAAAAATTTCCTCACTACAGTATTTGTATCTGTTTAGGAGAGTACAAGGCTATTGCTACAGTGTTGATGTTCGGTCATTTTGAAGCATACTGTTCTATTACTATATTGACTATTTATAAATGCCGGTCGTGACAAGGAAACATAAATCCGAAATCGGTACAAGTATTTAATTATTTGAAGTATGGCTCAGAAAGAAAACCTGTTATTATGGTATTAGAAAGAAAACAAACGTATTTTAAGTAAAAGTAATCTAACTTTTAAGTAGTTAAAGCCCACTTCGTTTCAGAACTAAAAGTGTAGTAGAATGTGGTTCGATCGATATTTGCCTACCCGATACTTAAATCACGTCACGACACCCATACCAAAATTTCCCATAATATAGGTATTGATCGTTTAAAAAAAAAACATCGTGTTTTTGCGCTTCTGCTGGAATGGTTATATCTCAATGATGGTGATTAAATCAGTAAAATATTCAAAACTTTGCTTAAAATAGCTGAAGCCCTATTTAGTGCCAGATTTGAATAGCTAATTACATTCTTACGTACCTCTTTTACTCCTCCTATCTCTCCCCACTCCCTCTAGCCTTGCAACATACCCTGTTTGGGGATGACATAGATGCACTGATTCAGCTCATTCAATGTAATCACCAAATGAGATGACAGATGCACCGACTCCAGGCATTCAATGTCATCCCTAATTGAGATTACATAAATGCATCGGCTCCAGGCATTCAACGTCATCCTCAAATTAAATGATATAGATGCACCGGCTCTCGGCATTCAACGTCATCCTCAAATAAGATGACATAGATGCACCGGCCCCGGGCATTCTGTTTCATTCCCAAATTAAATGACATAGATCCACCGACTCCAGGCATTCAATGTCATCCCCAAATGAGATTACATGAAATCAACAGCCCCGAGCATTCCATGTTATTCCCTAATGGGGTACATTGTAAGGCTAGGGGTTGTAGGGAGGTTAAAGGGATGCGATGGAGGAAGGTTGGGAAGTACCAGGCTATCCATATACGGTCGCTAAACACGGTTTAAGTCATTTCAAGTAATGATTCGATTCTGAATCGTGATCTTTTACCAGGGCGATACTTAGAGTATGATTTTTTTTTAAATTTTTAATGTAAATCAAATTTAATAACGTTATTATTAAGTTCTGCAAGTGTTTTTAGTTTTTATTTTTGTAACAGCTGTTTCGGCGTTTAAGGCCATTTTCGAACTGTGGTTAATCCACGTTGAAAGTATGATAGATAGATTTATCAATATTACCTTTCAATATTAATTCGTCGAGAAAGCAGAATCTACGCGCTAGGTTTATATTGTTCATAATGTCATCAGCCAAGAACACCTCTGCATACTCCTGCGGGCCTGTTCTCGAGCAGTCTCAGGTAACCTACACTTCAATGGCATTCCACATCCGCCGTCATGATGTCTGCCGCGTCTCCACACCTGCCACATATTCCAGGTGTGGGCTAAAGTTGGTACACGTGCAAATTCGTAAAAATGCTATGTACTCTAAATGAAACAACATCCAATGGCGCGTGGATAGTTTCATGGAATGGACTGACTAGCGCAGTCCACACCGTGAGCCAAATGGCGCTTGGCGAAACATTCATTTTGACGCCTTTTGAAATCAAAAGAAATTAGACAAAATATATTGACCTTTTCCTACATATAAATGATAGCTTTTAATAGCGGTGACATTTTACAAACGGTTCGATAATGATAATTAAAAAGTAATACTGAAGTCTCGGTCGCACAGACCGATTTCGAAGCTGCTATTTGAATAGTAGCGTCTAAATCGCTTCGTTTTACAAGGTGTTTGCTGTGAGTCACTCAATTAGTAACATTTTAACGTTGGCGCGATTCGATTAGAACACTTGTCGCCGGAAGATGTTCGACCTCTGTCGTGGTCGGCTATCTTCCATTCTTGCAATAGCTCAATCCGGAAAAATAGTATACTTAGGTCGTTAATGACAACTACGAAAAAAATGATTGTGTCCCATTTGGTATCTTTCTCCTATATAAAAGATTTTGTACGCCTGCCCTATTCACACCATCCGCCATCTCCGTCTTGGAAGAAAGAGGAAGCGCGAAGAAGCAGTGAAGAGCAGACCCGCGCGGCTCGCGAAACTTGTTTGATCCGGTAGAAAGTGAGCCTCGGGCGGCCACCTTGTAGAACTGAGGCTGTAGTACCTGGCATCGGTAGACCTGTGGACCTGAGACCTGAGAACTTTAGACCGGATGTGGCGGTAGCTGGGATATGCTTCCTACATATGTTTCATATGATAGGTTTGGATCCGGCTTTTGCATCAGATTTTCTTGAAACAATGATTAGGATAGACTCCAGTGTTCATAATTAGAGATCCGATTCCTGTTCTTTTGGGTGAGACATTGTAATAATTATCCTTAGGGTTAAATACATTTTGCTTAACTGCGGTTCCGATTCTATGCACATACATTTTTAAAGGAGTTTGTGATTTAATTATCAGAGTATTTTAAAAAATTATATGTGTATCACACATACTTAACCATATATTTTTAGATTTTAAATCACTTTTACATAACATTCGGGATTTTGGTATACCGCCGTGATAAGTAAAAACACGGTATCTTTCTTGAAAGTCTCAGTCGTAATAAAGATATTATGTATGTATTTGATAGGTACTGGTTGGTTCTATGAGGAAAAAATGGGTTTAAAATTGAGTACTAAAAAAAAGATAATATTATTTAGTAATATTGATAAGATTGGGTTACGCATCACTCAGCTTTATGAGCCGACGACAAAGGTCAGGGATGCAGCCCGAAGAGAATGCAGCAAATAGTTAATAACATATTAAATATATTTTATTTCAAAAAGTAACTCTACTAAATTGTTTATAACCAAATGTTTGTCTTTTTTCTTTTCCTTGGTTGGGGTTTTTAATCCAGTTAAGATCTTTTCCAAAGAGCACAAATAATGTAACATAAATTCAGCCAAGTAAACCAAAACATGAGATGGTAATAGTAATAAGGAAAAATCGCCAATAAATTTAGACTGTTCGTAATTAACTTTTAAGATAAATAATTAATATGTAATTTCTTCAAACGATTAACTTTGTGTCGTCATCGTTAATTAAATACTTTGTTTACACCACTTTTATAAAACATAAATAAATATCTCTACATGTTTCGACAGCTGTATTCCTGAGGATGACAGCATTGCTGTTGAAATATGTAGAGATATTTATTAATTTTTATAAAAGTGGTGTAAATACGGTACATTTTTAATTATTTAATATTTAATATGTATTTATATTAAATTTAAAAAAACGTTCATAACGAAAGACACAAGACAAGAAACACAAATGAATGGAAGCAATTTGGCTATCATCCAGTAGTGGCTATACCTTGCGTGATAATGATACGAATTCAGTTCGTGCATTTGTATCATTTCATATTCAAATTATTATAATGACATGGACAATTGTGCGACATTGGGGGTGTGAGTCGTGCGTGACATTGGGATTTTGAATTGTGTATGTAACTGGGTGTGTGATTTATGAATGACGTTGGGTGTGATTTGTACATGACGTGAATATGTAATGTTCAGTAATGCTATACGGAGCTAAAATAAATTTTAATACACTTTAATATTGCTAGAATACCTCAGAATATCATAATTCATACAATTCAATTATGAGCTTAAAGATGGAAGTTTTTTTTTGTTTTGTTTTTGTTTACAAGAAAAGACAATAATGAAGAGTTGAATGACATAAAATTTCTGCAAATTTGCAGTGACATAAAACATTAAAACAATACGACAAGACTGTTATAATTGAATTTTATACATGACCCTCGTTTCCAGACTTCTATACATTAATATAGATTATTTACTTAGATAGAAAATATATATAACTAATTAACGCGCCGTTTCCCCGCAAGGGTAGGCTGAGAGGATGTACCGCCAAACGAAATAATAAAATAAATGGAGAGAGATCGACTCTATTTGCAGACAGGTTAGTCGATTCCAGCAAAAAAAATGTAGGCTTTTAGAGCAAAAGTCGCCTTGTACGGCTTGCCGCTACGTATGAGAATTATTTCTTCAATCTTTATCTTGTCAACTAGGGCTGTCACCAATAGCGTAAAGTTAGAGTTAATCATTGAAGAAATCTCAAATCAATTACGAAATAGATATTTCCAATAAATTGAATATTCATCCTAGACTTATAGAAAAGTGAATAGATTTCTCATATAAATAAAAATCACATAGATATATCATACACACTATCTTGAGTGCAAATAAATTCTGGTAGAACCATGCAATCATAAAAAAAAGATAGTAGCCTAAAATTATTAAGAATCTTGAAAAGAACTTCGTAGTAGATTAAACAATCAGTTTTTAAATTAAACCTAGTCCGCCTCAGCACAGAAAGTAAGGAGGGCTAAGAAAACGTTAAAAATTGTCTTATTAGCTTTGCAAATTTTTATTAATTAAATAAATAAAAAAGCGCTTTGAAACTAAAAAATAAAATAAAAACTAACAAAAAAAGAACTCAAAAATAGCCCTAAACATCACTTTCCAGGTTGCTAAATCAATCAATTCCACAAACGATTTATCTGTAAATTCTATAAGGTTAGATTCATAAAACTAAAATTTACAGGGTTTAAAAAAAATCTTCCAACTTGTTTTAATACGGTAGTGCGTAATATTACACTAGTAATAACATTAATTGACATATGAGACGCTATCATATTATTTCTCAACCCTGTTTAAAAACATTTATTACCTATATTTAAATATCTATAAAGGTAACATTATCTACTTAACGTTTTTTTTTATTTACGTGCGTTATTATTTTTAATTTTTTTGTATTTAAAATTTTTCTTTTATGTATGTTTTATTTATTTTCTTACGTATTTTTTAGCATTTTTCTACATAGTCCTATATATTTATCGTTTCCCTTCTCAGATCAGACATCGTATATTGAGACAGATAATGTTCATGTATGATTATCAAATTATACGGGAATAAATGACGGGTTCCCGGCAAAAAAATTCTTTATTTTATTATTAATTTGTGAATTTGTGACAGCCCTGAACGTGTGCATTAAGTTATTACAAACAATTGGATTTATTACCCGATGGTACAAGAAGTCTAGTCTGCCTGCCACCATCACTGTCAATACACATAATAAAGGCCGTCAACCCCATTCACCTACTGTACGCCATTCCACCTACTGTACCGGAAGTAAACTCACTTGCTTTTATTTTTGTCAGTAATAATAATAATAATAATACATTGTTTTAGATCGTAAATTCGTAGGAAATTTTATTAGTGAGAGGCGGAAAGGAATGGAACACAATGTAAGAAAAGAATATTAAAAAAATAACATTATATTGATTCACATTTCATGTTATACAATCGTAATTTTCTCGTCCACTTAATAAAATTCGAACGAAATCATGCACTCCTTATGCAGGTGGCGAAAAGGTTGAAATTCCCGCTTAACATTGGCCGCATGTTTCGATTTACGCAAAAACCACATCACCAAAATGCGTGTTTTATTTTATTCTGTAAAGCTCAGGCATAATTATTAAAATGTTTTATGGTCATGTTCTAAAAAACTTAATTTGCCACAATTTTTATTAGGTTTGATTCTTTATTTTTTTTCTAGGCTTATAAAAAGATATATCAAAAATGCCCAGTTAATCTAAATGCCAAGGTGTATTCTGCTTACAGTATTTAATTAAATCATAGATGGTATTTCTAGGTCAACCAATTTTCAAACCAAAAACACATGATTTTGCATTACTTTCCATTGCATCGCTTTTGACAGACGTCGCTTTTTTAAATGTGAATACCGCACAAGAATCCCATCTGCCCGCATCCAGTGGGACTATGGTATCCTCGATCGGGAAATGCCATGAGGCTGAAGGGTGTGGATAGGGGGAAGAGGAAGGTGAAGAAGATTCAGTCTTTTTTTAATTGAAAGTTCTTGATACATATTAGTGTTCATTTTGAAACAGTATATAAAAATATAAGAAAATTTAAATAAATAACATAAATCTCACAAAGGCAAAACCTGTGGCTGGGTATTTATAATCCTTTTTTATCACAGTTCTATAGTTTAATAGTGTCATATATTTCTGGACGTCCACGACTTTTTTATCCATTATTTCATACTTCGTGTATTAATTCTCCGCCTTTTCGCTCTACATGGACATGTAGAGCGCTCAAACCATCCAAAAGTCCCTTTCTTAATATTGCTCATTATATTACATCTCATTTGTAATGCGATAGTCCTATGGTCCTGGGACATTCTATTTGCTTCAACCACATTCATACATACCCAATCTCATAAACGTACTCTTCTGTTAGGTATTCCGACTTAAGTATTTAATTCACTTGATCGTGCCATGTCTTCGTGTAGGATTTGTTGAGACTATCAATATTAGCACTCTATTGTACTAGTTGAAATAATGTATGCGGTAAGAAAGATAAATTCAGAAAATAAATATATTTCTCTATTCATATCTATGTAGTAATATGGCCCTTGTCCCTTGTCTAAGTTGGAGCCGACGTTCAAATTTTTTTGTATATTTGTGCGCTACGTTTTACGAGATTTATTTTTCACATTTTTATGGGTGGTTGTGCCACCGGTAGTTAGAGTATATTATATAAGGTGTGTCTTAAGGAACGAAGAAGGACGAGACAACCATTCATTCGCTTATATGATCCACTTATTCGTGCTATCTCTTTCATACTCGGTTATCCCGTTCATAGGTTCACCACATTAACGCAATCGTAACCAGGGGCGTGCCGTCCATATAGGCGCATAAGCACGGCCTACCCTACCTTACTTGAATAAAAATATTAATAATCTTTAAGTTTATAAAATCATTTCCAGAAATCAAAATATACTTTAAAAAATACGCGCACAACAATATGGTATCAACGGCATGAACTAAGCATGCAAAATGACACACACGAAATATTCAAATGTTTTCTTCATTCGACACAAAAAACGTGCATGCGTGCGCGACGCTGATTCAAGGGAGACTCGCTTGAGTTAATATCGAAAAAGGCTGTGCCTTTAGGTACAAAAATCACAAATTTAATGCAGCCTTCTGTTTGTACCACTATTAATTAAAACAATTTTATTAATTAAATAATTATCATAATATTTATCATGTTGGCTTTCGTTCATGTATTTGCGCGGTCGATAAAATATGGAAATTTTATATATCCAGTAATTGGCTCGTAATATGCACAAATGTAGCGGTTATTTAGATATATAATTTGGCTTAGGTAATCCCAACCAACATCCGCTAAAACCAACAGCTTAGCCATTCTTAACGAAAACTTACCACGCCTGTGGTAAGTTTTTTTATTATTAATTAATTCGCACTTTTTCCTACTGCCTACCGTGATTAACAATTCTGTGCACGCCACTGAATGCGTAACACACAGCAATGGATCTATGATGAACATAATAATGCATCACAACTATCTGTTACGACATCGTCCATTTAGAATGCAAATTTATACTTTCTTTATTTGTATTACAGAATGCGGAGAAAGCAAAGAATTGCAAAATAATTTAAAATATACTAATCAACGTCTTGCACGGGACAATACGTTTACAGTTAGAACCTATTTTTATCTGTATTATGGGCGTTTTACACGATGCATTTTTTCATATCGATCCCCAAATGTAAACCATATCGGAACCGATATGAAAAATTTTTCATTTACACGAGCATTACTTTCATACCTATGATTTCATACGGATTTTCAAATACAGTTGATGGCTTATGGTTAATGTTAAAGAAGAAATAATATGTTGGGACTGTACTTAATTCTGTAAAAATGGCAACACCTTTAACATAACCATAAAGCATGTAGAAGTAGTGAATATGATTCCTCGTTATCGTAATCCCAGAACAAAGCAACTAGACAAGCTAAATATACCTAAGTGCAATACTGCTTTTTAGCTGTAAAATTATATAACAAACTCCCAGGTACCATCAAAAAGTCATTCAATCAATAATTGCATGAAGTCCAGCAAAACTTGACTCAAGGAATTAACAGGAGAAGAACTGACTACTGTTCTTAAAACAACGTCATATAAATTACTGGAAAGACCCCACCCAAACCTTGACGTTGAAATATAGAAGTCGCTGAAACCCCTTTATTCAAAACCTGGTCCATCTCAGCACAGGATCTCCAAGTGAGGAGGATAATGAAAAAATTCTATAATGTTTTTTTTAAATATTTATACCTTACCTTAAATGTCAAATTTATATAGAAACTAATAAAAATAAATCTAGAATATAAATAATAGATAAAAATATGTGCGAAATTCACAATACCGAACAGAAAAACGCGTTCACAATGAGCAATAATAATTAATTTTTTTGTTAGGGCTGTAGCCTGTATATAGCCTGCATGTATGCGGAGGTTGTAATGTAGTCCATAAAGGCATTATATTGTAGTACACCATAAAATATACAACACAACAAAGAAAGGACATAAATTTACATTATGCACACATAAGATGAAAAATAAAATGTTTAACAAGAATATAATATAATATAACATATAAAAGATAAAATAATACTAATAATAAGATGAAGAAAATTATATTCACATTGTAGGTTCCTCATGGAAGTTTTTGGAGCATTGTAATGGGGTGTTCAACCACCCGATGGCGGCTTTTATTATAACATTTCGGGAATTTAGTAGCTTGCATCGGGAGTTTATGCCTTATTGTAGTAAAAAGCAGTTTACTTTGCCTGATATGAACATTTCGCTGGCACTGCAGTATCTCGGTAGCCAAAACAATTGTATTGGACTCTTATGGCATTCCGCTGTGATTGGATATAGTGGATCCACAGGTCTGTCGTGTAAAGATTGGTACAGTATGCATTAAATAGCATTTTCTTCATAGGGCTGGTGCATCTGTGGAACCTCCTCGCTAGCATACCTGCTCGTATGCTGATGACCAGTCTTTGACGATCCATGTCGGGTCCATCTTTGAGATCCGTGGTGATGATATGCACTAGGTATTTCACCTTGGATTGGATTGCAGTGTTTTGTTGTTCAGTCGTATTGAATGTATGACCGATGGGCTTTTTTGACAACGAAACGTACTTCGTTTCATTATACAACGTATCATGTAGTACGGCGTACTGTTCATATATAGCGATTAGCATCCTAAGTAGGACCATGTCGTCAGCATGGGTTTGCATTGTTGGTTCTTATTCTTCCGATAAAGCAACCTACCTTTGCCGCGTTCAGCTGAGTATTCAGGTCATCCATATATAAATTGAAGAGTACAGGGGACATGGCTCATAAATATAGTATAATCTACCTATAATCCTTAAACAATATTTTTAATATTTTCCCAAATATACACGCATTTCATCTTAACCTTTCCAAAAACTACGTAAAATATTAATTACGTAAAGCAATGGTTGCTGTCAAATAATGTTCGCCAAACTGTAAGAAAATCGGTGCCAAAAATAGAACACGTCCTTTTTTCATCCCGAATACATATGAAAAGACGACCCATGTAGAAACTGGACGAAAAAAGCATCGTGTAAAACGCGCATTAGACATGCGCTGCTTTACAATCACAGGGTTCCAACCACTTACAAGACAAAGTTTTGATTTTTTTAACATGTTGAATGTTAACTATGATTTCCCCAATTTTGGGAAAATTTTGTGTTATAGGGTGGGGGTTGTTATTCTGATCCAATTACTTAAAATAGCTAAATGTCAATTCGATTCGGAATGTTGCACTGGTATTGACGGGTATCTTTCACTTTGGAACGAGCACGTAATATTTGCTGCATTTTAATGTAGGTTTTCTACATAACATGTATAAACTCTTTTTCCTTCTTCGTGGTTTGAACCCGCAACTCCTAAATCCAGATCAAGGAAGCTTCATAAATCGTATAAGAACCGAATCGTAGAAAAAACCGAAGTATCTACAGATATCATCTCCTATCATTTTTTTATCATTTCCATCTGAGAAGCAATTTACGAAAAACCTGAAAATAGTTTAATTTGTTCTACTACCATCATTATAAGCAGAAAATGTTGCTTGTGCAATGATGGAGCACTGCGCGGAGGGTTAAACGCCCAACACCTGTGTGGAGGGAACCCGATGCTTTTGTCCATTCTGCCACTAACCAGTAGATATATATATATTTTTACATTAATTCCACAAAATAATTAAGGTCGATGTCATCTTTGGGGATGCTGTGTGAATGATGTTTTAGAGGAAAGGTAGTAATGAACCTGAGTCTTGAACAGATCTGTGTTGTAGGAGGAAGGAAACACAGAGGCTAGTAAATCATTCCACAGCCGAGCTGCTGATCTCAAGAACTTAGAAGAGTCTTAGAAAAAACCCGTTCTCATGTGACAAATGTCAACAGTGTAAAAATGTTGGGCGCGCGTTTGGCGTATTTCCCGTTTATGCAGTATGCCGAAAGGATCAATTACGCTAGTTCCTCGGAGCTTCTTCCATTGAAATGCTGGCAGAACAGACAGCATTCGCACCTGATGCCTGTGCTCTAAAGATTGCAATCCGTTTGTTAAGATAAGGGAATCTATCAAAATAACCGCCAGTTTTTGCACAGGGTCGACGTTTTTTTTTCAGTTATTTTGATATGAAGTAGTTTCGGACACAACCCTGCCTTCTTCAGAGCAGTACAACAACTAAGTTAAAATCACGAAATTTAGATAGTAGAACCCATTTTTACTATTGGACTTTGATACATTTTGAATTTTACTCAGAAGAATGTGCCTAATGAAGCAAAAAGGTTGCGTTAGTCCATCTTCACAATCAATAATTCAAATTCTAGTATCATTATAATTGCTGACATTTAAAAATATTGCATTTAGAATCAGTCATCATAATTAATGACATTTAGACATGTCCTATTCTGCAGAGTTCATAATTAAA
>JAHDVE020011505.1:0-23417 GCA_022606495.2 Halesus radiatus | reverse complement strand
ATATGTCCATATATATACACATATACACATCCATTCGAATATATACACACATACACATACATTTACACATACGCATACATACACATATATCCCCGTACACATAAAGAATGCATACACCTCTATCTGACTACGAGAAATAGGCTACAATCACTCATTAAAAAGTCCCCAAGCGCCTTCCTGAGACTGGTATTTGGTATTGAGTTTATTTTAATTTTTAAAATATTGAAGATTTTAGGAGCAAGGAAATTAAACTGTGACTGTGCCATTGAGGTTTTTGTTGCTGGAATAACATAATTGGATTGGTTGGAATATCTAGTATTATGGTTTGATTGATAAATTTTATTTTTATATTGTTTTGTTGAAGATACGAAAGCCAAAGCAACGTCTGTACCAAGAAGACATAGTTGGTTAGTTGTCCAGTTCGAGTAGACGCTTTTCTGTTCAATTCGCAAGCGATGTCCGGTGAAGCAGAGTAATTCAACTTAAAAGTCAAGTGCTACGTCTTTTGTACAGCTGGCCGAAGCTTAGAATTGTCTGTCAGTGTTTCCCCTGCCAGTGCACATCAGAACTGAATGATTAACGGCTGAGCAGGTTTGTGAGATCGGGGTACTTTGGGTCGAGTAAGAAGCTCTGCTCTTTGAGAGGCACTTGGCATCGAATCCTTTTTCATCTCTTTTTAGGACGATTTTCAAAAGTTTCTCTCCACCCGTTTTGTGGCACAGTTTATTGAATTATCCTTTGAAAACAAATCTACGACTAACGTCAGCGATTTTTTTATGTAAATGCCGCATAAAAGTCCCAACTGGATGTGGAAGGAAGACGGAGAAAAATATTTGGTTACTAAATACAGCTAAAGCCATTTTGACGGCCCCCGTGAGTGGTTACGATCCTTGTCTATGAATCCGTAGGTCGCGGTTTCAAATCCCGGCGTACGCAAGTAAATATTATTCTATCAATTTGTGTTTTTTCACAATTTATTCAATAGCTTTAACCGTATTTGGTGACCAGATCTAAATAGACAGGTACTTTCCCACCTTACTGTTCCCATCTCCTGCCCTCCTCACTACCTTCTACCTCACAACATATCCCAAAGGGGATGCCATAGTTTCACTTGTTTCAGACGATTGGGAGCAGCTGGGACTCTTGTGTGGTACTCATATAAAAAAGCATCGTTCTTTCTAACATGCTAAACGAAACATATGCCTTTTTCTAACCGTTATAAAATATATTAGCATTATATTTACAGCGTATTAATTACACGTTGCCACTTAATTAGAAACTTAATTAATGTCCGCTTTGAAAGTCTAATTACAAACAGAATTACAAAGGTAGTAAAAGCATCCCGGACTTCGTGGTAAAAGTAGCGACCTATTGACTAGTCCGTAATTTTCCGGAAAACGACTATGAAATACTCCGGTTTTTACTTCCGCTCCGATGAAAACTGAGCCGCGATAGAAAGATAAATGATGTGTGAACAAAAACATTGTGAAAAACTCGATGTACTCTATTTCTTGTTTCACTAGCTTTGCCGCCCCACCTTACTAGGACACTTTATTATTCACCTTAAAAACTAAACCTAAATTTGGTTATTATTTTTACCCCGCATTGTTATTTTCCTGCATGTATTTTGCACACCGATTTCACGCATTAAAAAAAGGTTTTAATATCAGATTAATCCGTAAAAAAATTATATTCATACTAATTCCTTTATTTAAAATTTTTAAAATAAATGTAGATACATTGCTTAAAAAATTAGAATATTCTTAGCTCCTTTTACACTGTTCGTTGAGATTTCCAAGAATCTCTAAAATTAACAAATTTTTTGGGTTCCTGATAAATTGCTTTTTAAAAATCATGAATCGCATTTTCGCACAGAGAAGCCACAGCTTTCGCAAATAAACTTTACAACACATTATTTAACAAGTATTCCAGCAACATTGGACTTAAAAATACATAAAATTAATAGGAATTACTTATTGAAGCTTATAAATCTCGATGTAATATTTAATCACTGAAGAAGATAATATTAACAAATCTCAGGATAATATTAATAATTCCTAAATTAAAGTAGAAGATCGATTAAAAATAACGGAAAATAATTAAGTCTCAATAAATCGATTAGTAGAGATGCAAGTCCGGTGATAGATAGGATAACAGTGTTTAGGTTAGATATGCCAAATGGTAGGTAGGAAAAGAGAGATTTTGGTTTATGAAGCTGAAGCCTTGTTTAAGTGCGCCATCACCTCTTCAAATCGAAGGTGACGCCTTTAGCTCAGGTTAAAACCATGAGGCTTGCTCAAAGCCGGGGCACTGTTCTTCATCGTGATTACAGGGAGGTAGTTTAATAAATGATTATGCTTTGAAATAAAGATACTCGTATGTATGTTGAATAATTCGAAAAATAATACTTGACAACTCATACCTGTAGATCTTTGTAAACGCGAAAATAACTTAACTAAATTTGGCGTGAAGAGACTTCGCAGGATAGCAACCAAAGTTACCCACTGATTGAAATAATATAATATAATTCTATCATAGTTTCTACGATTCGAATTAAGATCGCCTGGCCGTGGCGTTGTCAATTCAAGAAGTGCCGGAATAGCCATCCGGCTCCTTAGCTTCGTACTTATGGCCAGTAGGCAAACGGGGAGCTAGAATTTAATTTATTTAAGTTCTTAATTTATTAAGGATGTGGGTTTGAGTCCTAGTTGCAACCGTTTCCTTTTTATTTTCAGTCTCTTTATTTATTAATATTTGTTACCTTCTCAAATGATTAATGTCAGTGGCGTGCTTACTTGACCATTGATAGACTGCAGCTTTTAGATGGTGTTTATTATTATATAACGTACAAAAGATAAGTCGCTCACGGTAAATTTAAAATAATAATATCTTACGATAGAACAATCAGGAAATAATAAATTTCTTCAAAGATTCTGGAAATAAAAAGAAGTTTTTTTTTTCAGATATCTGTAAAATAAAGGCAGGCACAGCTTTTCAACCTTTATTGGCTGATTGTCATTGATTAATATAGATATAGGCAAAACATTGTCTCACATTAAATTACTCAACATGAACGCCAGCATATTCGATGGGCAACGAAAAAATATACTATTTTTTCGTGTATATTTCCAATGTAAGCAGCTGTTCTGGGGAAACTGCTTATGGTAGATATATACTCATTTTATGAACAAATGTCCACATTATCTGGTAAAACGGTACAATTTACAAAAACATCGTTTTGCACCAAACGAGCAAGTTTTTACAAAAGTGGACTCAGCCGGTGCACGGAGGGCCGCACGTGTGTTACCTTCGCACATTACAGAAATATTGGAAACAAAACAAAACAGATGTTGAAAGTGTAGTATAATCGTAAGATCTATAATTAAAAATATTAATATTGATCGCACCCCTGTCTTTCGTAAAACCTTAAAATCTTTTACGTTTATAATTTCTTCAAACGATTGGTATTTACTTTGTGGCTTCATTATTCATAAATTAATTAAAAATTACTTTGTATTCACCACTTTATTAATGTACACATATCAACATGTTTCAAAAGCGATGCTTTCTTCATCAGGAAATTATAGAATAGTAAATAATAATAATGTCTATAGTTGACATAAACCATAATGTTTATCATTTGTCTGTACTTGATATACACAATAATGTTTATCATTTGTCTATATTTGATATAAACAATAATGTTTATCATTTGTCTATGCTTGACATAAACAATAATGTTTTCATTTGTCTATACTTGATGTAAACAATAATGTTTAACATTTGTCTGTACTTGATATAAACAATAATGTTTATCATTTGTCTATACTTGATATAAACAATAATGTTTATCATTTGTCTATGCTTGACATAAACAATAATGTTTTCATTTGTCTATACTTGATATAAACAATAATGTTTATCATTTGTCTGTACTTGATATAAAAAATAATGATTATCAATTGTCTATACTTGTCATTATTATTTTTCAGTATTCTATATATTCCTGATGAAGAAATCATCGCTTTCGATACATGTTGATTTGTATTTATTAATGATGTGGTGAATACAAAGTAATTTTGTAATTCATTTATCTTTAACGTTTGTTTAATGCAATAAAAGTGTACTCGGTTAGTAAATAAATTGGGTTTATGTAGTAATTTCGGTTAAGTGAGTATTATTTGTGAAAAGCTGTTGTTATTTGGTGAAGTATGGTAAGTAAGTTATGAAGTACCTTTTATAGTGATACGTGATATAAAGTAAATAATTTTTCTCGAAAATCTCAAATAAAATAACGTTTTAAATAAATACCTACTCCTCTTTTGCCAATAACCTTCTAATAAATATAATATCAAAGACAAACTGGATTTAAACAGTAACTGCAATATCATGCAATGTGCAGTGTTCCCTAATATTCTGTCCTGGGCGTGCAAAATCATATCTTCTCTAGCCAAAACCTTGTAATTTGTGGAATGACCTACCAGGTAAGTATATTTCTGTATCTGTTTGTACATAATAAGATAAACCCTAGCAAGTAGTATTTGTACAGCGCCCTTGAGGTGATTTTTCACAATAACGGCACTACACGAGTCATCCAAGTATTATTATTATTAAAGCTTTATTACATAATAAACTTATGGCATTCCAAGGTACTTCATCATATGGTTCAGGGGTGGGAGGCTGTGTCTGTTGGCCTCAAATCAAATGAGCAAACCTGGACAGCGCTGAAAAATAAGTGAAGGGAGAAAAAAGTTTTCTCTCGAGACATCGCCCTCTGACATTAAAAGAGAAAAATATTAATGAAGATTGATGTATTCTGCTAACCGATATATTTATTCTCTATCCCTAGCTACATTACACTGGCGTATGGCATAGGTAGGAAGCTATTCAGGAAGTGGAACCTTTGAGACCTATGACACTCCAAGAAAAGGCACGTGAAGAAGAAGTAGCACAATGTATGTACTAGTCGAGGGTATCGCAGAAATTCATTTCTGCAGATGTTGATAGAAACATTACAGGATGTTTAATAAACGTCTTCTAAAATGTATAAATTTAAGTATATTTATTATTATTACTTATTTTTCGTAAATTTATTTATTTTTATTTTACATGCACATCACCAACTATTCCGTCTACCGAGACACTGCAGCGTTACGGAAATGTTCGTGGAGGGAAGACTGCACTCTTTCAGGGCATTTCTGCGCCACCGCGTGAGAAGCCAATGGCGCGGACTAGGCCAATCCAAGAATACCATAATTACTGCCACGGCTGCATGGATGAAGTCCCCTATGATGGCCCTCTGGATACAAGAGATCGTCAAATATCTCCCATTAACCTTTTTCATTTTGTGTTAATTCGTATAATTCTATTTTGTTTCTATGTATTTTTTTGCATCCTATGGAACGTATTTCATTGCCCTACCCCGCATGCCTTCCGGAATAAAGCTTTTTGTTGTTGTTATTTTATGGCTTTCATCCATTAAGGGCGATCTTGGCCCTGTTTAGTCAGTTATATTTTAACAGTACAGATTAAATTAGTTACTTTTAATGAACATGTAATATTTGGGCAAATGGGGTACACTGTATATTTATGTGTTTTTAATCCCCAATGACCTAAATTTTAATGCCACTGGAACAGGAATATTACTTAACGGACCGTGAACAATGGCTTCCTTGGTATTATTAGGTCATTTTCTATTGAATTATGACCAAGGAATCGATGTGTGTGCAAATATTCCCACGACACGTAGGTAAAATAATGGATTTTGTAACAGTTTTATGAAAAGGGAGGATGCTGAACCATAGCTGGTTTTCCAACTCCTTAATTAATTGAAATGTTGATATTTTCTGTTATTATTTTAATAACAGTATAAAGTTAGCCTCTCAGAAGCCGGGCGTATTGTACAGAGCCCGCAGATACTTTAATAGTATCATTTCAAATCGCAAGTGTGCCCCACTGTAGAATTTGGCAGGCACCTCTGGTTGGGAGCGCCAAAATATCTGAAAAAACGCTTGTTTCTGAGCAAAAACGGGGGGTCCGTTTGATAAATTCGCCTTTTCTGAGGAAGTAGCGTCATTGATCCCTTCGGCACCGGTGAATAGTCGGGAAACACGCCAAACGCGCGCCCAACATTTGCACATGGATGGCATTTGTCACATGAGAACGGGTCGCTTCTACGACTCGTTCTTGTGTTCAATGGCTCGGCTGTGGAATGATCTTCCGGTCTCTGTGTTTCTTCCATCCCACAACATAGGTCTTGTAGAAAGTTCACTCCTTCCTATCCTCTAAAAGACCCTCCATACAACATCCCCAAAGATGATACAGGCCTTGAGAGAAATTATTTCCCTGAGGGCCTTCTATGTGGAGTTACTGTAAAACAAAATATTGCATTTTCATAATGATGAGGCGAGGTGGAATTCGCTAGCAACTTTTTTTTGTTTGATGTAGACGAGTGTCACATCAAACTATCGCTACATGTACGAGTATATCAAATTTTGGGGAAATTTATTAAGCGAAGAGTTTTTTAAGTTAATTGTTAAAACACCATATGTTTGTACCATTCATTTGGGTTGTCATTTTCTTTAGTTAGATAGTTACAAAACTTTTCACTTGAGTACATTACCAATTAATTTCATAGATGATTAGTGCGCTGAAAAATGGATATCCCTTTTTATGAAAGTTCTAACACAACACAAATAGTAAGTATGCTAAACTTGTAAATTAACATTTTTTAATTAATAAATTTGTTCACTATTAGAAATACGTTCTTTGTCTGGTTAAAATAATTAATTGATAAATTCTGCGAAAAGAACTTATTGGAAACTTTTTCTTGTTTTACTTCTCATTTTTCTGGGTCTTTGGAATCAGAAGCTTTCTGATTTCAGTCGTAGGTAACGAAAGCAATGTTTAAAAAACTATAAAAGTATTTATAATTACTTAAAAAGATTGGTCTTCACTTTGTTGCGTCATTATTAATACACGAATTAAATAATTAACTTTGTATTCACCACTTTATTAATACACACAGATATCTTTATCTGGAATGTATAGAATACTAAAAATAACAATGTCAAGTACAGACAAATGATACAAATTAGAACACAGTAATAATGATAATGATAATAATAGTAAAGAATGGACAAATTAAAATGGAAATTATTTTTATTATTTATATTAATATGAAAATAAATTTAAAAGATAGCTATTTAATAAAATCACTTTAATGGTTTTCTGATTTGTAAAATTTCAAATTTGTCTAATTGTACCTGTTGTATTTGTATGTAAAATTAATAAACCTTTAATTTGATTTTTGTTTATATTTATAATTTTTCTATTCTTACATCATTGTGTTTTATTTAATCATTTGTCTATACTTGACATTATTATTTTCAGTATTCTATATATTTCTGATGAAGAAAGCATCGCTTTCGAAACATGTAAATTTTTTAAATAATTTAATATTGACTTACATTGAAGATATTGATGGCCTGTCTATAGTTTACAGGGGTTACAGAAATTAATAATTTATATTTACATGTTCGTATAAAGCATAATTTTACTATGTGGCTTGCCATAATCATAATGAAAACATACATTTGTTTTAAACCACCTCAATTTAATATATTGATCGACCGGCTTCTGAAGTACCCTGCCTTCATCGGGACTATATTAAAATTAACATAATATACCATAAACACGATAGATATAAAATATTTTTATAAACTATAATTATTAGCCTGAAACACTCATCCAAATTGAAAAAACCTTCCGAGCAAAGATAAATGTCGCCGGCAGGACTCGAACCCACACCCTTCTAATATCCGGTCAGATGCTCTACCATTGAGCTACGTCGGCTTATCGCAAACCCGCCAAGTTAATCAATATATACTAGTGTTTCATTCAATAATTACGGTTTTTTATTATATTTCACCTGTAAACAACCAACTTTATTTGTATGAGGAAGGCTTGTAACGGCTAAATCCCTCACTAGGTGGCGTCGAGACAAATTATGTCTTCATTTTATTGGTGAAAAATGTTTTGACTAGTCAAATATTTATTAATTGACAAACTAAAGCCACCTAGTGAGGGATTTAGCCGTTACAAGCCTTCCTCATACAAATAAAGTTGGTTGTTTACAGGTGAAATATAATAAAAAACCGTAATTATTGAATGAATGAAACACTAGTATATATTGATTAACTTGGCGAGTTTGCGATAAGCCGACGTAGCTCAACGGTAGAGCATCTAACCGGACATTAGAAGGGTGCGGGTTCGAGTCCTGCCGGCGACATTTATCTTTGCTCCGAAGGTTTTTTCAATTTGGATGAGTGTTTTAGATTAATAATTATTGTTTATAAAAATAATAATTGTTACCCTTTGCGCTATGCACAAAAATCTTGTCTTAAGTTTTTAAGAACTTTAGTTTATCGATTAATGTTTATTAAGTGTTTATTAAGTGTTTATTAATAATAATAATAATAATATTCGGATGATTTTTATAGCGCCGTTTTTGTGAAAAATCACCTCAAGGGCGCTTTACAAATCTTACTTCCTATTCTTACATTATTCCTATATTAAATCTATGACATTTTTTTTTTTTTTGACACTATCATTACACATTATTTATAGACCATATAAAGGATGCAGTTAAATTATCAAAACTAAAAACGGCTTGGTCTAAGTTTTCATAAATGTTTAATTGAAAAAAAAAAAATAGAAGCTATCTGTATTTATTCCTTACGATATATTGCAAGACGCTAATACGAATGATAGGAGTTATGTAAAGTTGGGCGGCGGGTGGGGACGGGGGCCGGGGGTACTGATCCTTTCTTCCAATCTTCTTTGTCTTTGTTGGTGACGCCCCTGGGCTTGGTGTTGGTCTGCCCGTACGCGCTTGTCGGCCGGCTTCAGGATCTGGAAAGAGCACATCAGCGTGTCGTCTATTTCTCACCCCAGCCGGTGGTGGTATCCTTGTTGTGGTCGGACCACAGCAGGTCGCAGAGCAGCCTTGTCGGGCACGTCCGTGGGCCGCATGATGCACCGGATCTGCTCCGTGAACTGGAGGTCAGAACTCAGGTCGCCGTGACAGCAGAAGATCTTCTCGTCAAATGTTTTTATTTCCTATTGCGCTTTTCTCGGTAGCCACGAAATCTAATTTTGCGGATTGCAGTTGTGGTACAGTGTTCAAGGTTATACAGCGATATCTTTGCAGCTTATTAAAGGCTCCAAAATAGCACATTCACCATTAAGTTTGAGTTTGAGTTGTCTAGCTCGTATACGATATTGTTTACAATCACCACAGTTCAAAGAATAACATTATAAATCATTCACTTTGGGACACTTTTAACAAGCAAAAAGGTCTTTTAATAAGCACATGTGTCGAACGCTTCGACCGACCGATGCTTTTGGGTTAGTTTAGAACAACGTGACAGATTTGAACTTAAAATATTTGGGTATTTATTTGATTTTTTATTATAAACTTGATTTAAGCCCGAAACGGCCACACTAAAATTATATGATTTTTTAAAAATGTAACCTATAAATTATTGCGGTTATTTTACGCTACTTTAACACCGGAAAAATTAAGAACTAAGCAATATTTCCCAGATAAACTGGAGCGCTTATAAAAAGCTGCCGGCTGCTGCGAGAGCGCCAAATATATTTTATATTAGAATCACGGAACACTTAAGATGTTTAAATAACAATACTTTTCCAGAGTTTTCCAATCATCTCATTTCACCCGATCATGCTTTGAATAAAGATACGGGGGTTCAATTTCTTCACCGTAATAATTAAGTTAAAAAATTAGGTATTTTAGAAGCACTGGAAATCAAAAAGTCTCTAAATATTAATTCTTGTATATTGAATAACAAAGCAAATTTATCATATGGCCCTAATCTAAATATTTTTCCAGTACACCACTCTGTTCCTCCTGAAAAATCCTTATTTACCCCTTCCCCTTTGGTCACCTCCCACTCCAACACCTAAATATTTATCAATGGCTGTCATTATTTTGCATCTTATGTTTTAATATAGTCCTGACGTAGGAAGGGTACTTACAAAACCGGTATATCTATTAAAGCGGTTTTAAACAAATCTATGTGTTTATATGAAAATTTATTTTGAATTATTGATAATGACTTTTATTTCCTTGCGACTCATTAAGTCTCCAAAAATCAATACCATTAGCCTGGAAAAGTGGTTTCGGCCATCTATTCTTTCTTGACTTTACGAACATTGCACAAGCTAGGAAAAATATTGCTTTGTTTCTTTGAATCTTTACTGAAGTGATTCCACAAAAACTCACTTTTTTACATGATCACCCATGGTTTTACCACACATTCGCTTCAGAGATATCATTTCAACAGCATTCAGTCTACTTACATCCTTCTTATCCCAGTTCTATGCTTCACGGCTATACATCAGGATTGGTATCAGCACTCCATTGTGGACTGTTAGCTTCGCTTCTTCAGAAAACTTCTTTCATAGCTCCAACCGCGTTCAGTCCTCCATTAATGGAGTTTCCTGCATGCACCGTTCTGTCAATATCCCTACCTTTCCACCACTAGTAAACATACTTCCCAAATACACAAACTCATCGACCTGCTCCATGTTATTATTATTCGCAACTATATTGCATGCTGTTTTTGTACTCTCTCTTTCTACCATCATGACTTTAGACTTACTTACATTCATCATTAGCTCATTCTTTATACATACTTCGTTCGTCATATCGTTCTCCACGAGGGGGTTGTAGATCTTCCATACTGTTAGCAGTCAGCACGCATCATCAGCATACAACAGGCAACAAACTTTCAGATAACCCATTGTCGTGCCAAAGCCCACCTTTTTCAATTCTTGTATACAATCATCTACGTATATCTTGAATAACTACGGTGACATTACGCAGCCTTGCTTTTCACCTTCTTTGGTGTTAAACCACCCCGTAAAATCATCGTTTACCCTAACACATGCAACGCTTCCCTCATAAAGAGACGCGATTGCCTATAAAAGGTTCGTTTTTTACTCCATACTTGAACAATTATTTTTTCCATAACTTTTTTCTCTCAACTCGGTCATATGCGTTTTGTATATCTACAAAAGCACAGAAAATGTTCTGTTTTTTGCCAGAAACTTCTCTGTGAGCATATGCAACGACAAAAACTGTTCCATGCACCCCTCTTCGACTCATTAATGCACCTTGCATATCCCATATTTTATCCTTTGTTTTCATTTCTACCCTTTCAATCAATAACCTACCCATAAAGTTTTTCAACTGAACTTAGCGGGCTAATAACCTTGTGATTTCCACATTCCATCCGTGACCTTTTTCATTTGTATAGAGGCATGATCACAGCCCCCAAATGCATGTCGGTAACGTAATATTATTAATGGGAAAAGTATCTGATCAACCTTCTTATTCGGTAACTCATTCACTACATTATGTAGAATGCACATCTTAAATGGATAACATAAACCCAGCACTCCCTATCAATTCTGGAGCCTTAGTTTCTGTATTTTAACGTGCGTCACCATAAAAGTTCTCACATTTCCGGAATTGTAACGCGCGTTAAAAGATATTGGCCCTTTTAACATTATGCTTTGTGTCCAATCTAATCAATTTGTCATTCAAAGTTTCCCAGCGGTCACGTCTGGTCTAGAGATTCAATCTATTGATGGAGCTATTTTGTATATGTCCGATATTTCAAAAAATTCTCAAGTTGAGTTTCCGCTGCATCAGGAGAATCAGCAGAAGTTTTTTTTACGAATTAGATAGTGTTTTCAAAGTCACAACAACCTTGACTTCTGTCTAATAATAAATAACATATTACGCGAAATTGTACGTCATGTTTTATGTTTGTAAAAGCATTACAGGTGTTCAATAAATAAATTAAATTAGAAAAAGTAGAATTTAAAATAATTTTTATGTGCATTACGCAAAATAAAAGCAATTATAAATATGTCAATAAATACATGAGAAAGATTATATTGTCAGCCTGGTTCACTTCAGCTTTACAATTCGTACACCTAATTTTTTTCTCGTTTTTGCAGGTTGTCAGTGTTTAGGATAAAGGTCAATGCTCTATTTCGGTTTGGTTAAGAATTTCCATTATATGTTATAATGAATACGAAGTTATACAAATGGATATATAAAAACTAACAACAGAACCAATGCGTACTATTACTATTTTACATAACCCCCTTTGCAATTAAATACCGCACACACAATTTTTTTTTAGCAAATCTGACATTATTGGGCTGGCGAAATATGACTTGTTTAGTTGGTTAGTCCACGGTTAATACCAATTATAAAATTAAATATTGAGTAATAATAATTATTCTGAATTTAATTAACACCTCGACTCCGGTGATGGGTCTGATTTGACCCAGTGTTTTTTAAATAAAAGATTTTGTCGCAAATATTTCGTTTAGGCTAATTTCCTCTTGTCTATTCTTTTATCAAATATTTACCCACATCTCGACTCAAAAATGATTAAAATCGGACACGTTTTAAATAAGTTATTAGAATAATTGTGTATAAAAACACGCAAAAACTCTATCTCTTCTCATTTGAATTTGAGCAGCCGACGAAACAGTGTATCTCTCGCTCTATCCTTCCGTCTTTGTCTCTCGCAGTCCTTAACACGCAGATGTTGTCAACCATTCGGACACATTTCTAGTATTGTGATTATATTTTTATAATTTTGTTTTAATTTTTTTTTTATTTCGTACCATACTAACGCAATGGCAAGGCAACATTATTTAGCTGATAATGAGATTGAAAAGCTACTTAACAGTGAGATCAGTGATGATGGCGACTTGGAATTCGAAGCATTGGATCCAGAATTTGAAAGTGATCCGGGAGACATATTACTAGAGGAAATATCTGAAAGTGAAAATGGAAGTGATAATGCAGTTAGTGTAGGAAATCTGAGTGAATCCGTTGCAGATCAACTTGTCAAATTCAGGATTCCTTTAATTTTTTAATGAAAATTGTTCATTTAAATTTGTTTTGTTGAAAAATAAAAGTTTTAGTATTTTTTAACTAAAATGTATGTCATTCAATGGTTTTAATTGTGACAAATAAATGTGTGAGAAAATTAAATACTCAAATAAGAACGCCATTATATATTATTTTCTAATATTTGCATAAGCAATCATCATATAATATGGCTATAAATTTAATTTATTTTCTTTTTACACATCTTTCTATTAGAGGTACAGCAACAAGGAAGAATTAAATAAGTGATTTTATTTCTGGTATTTTAAATAATACATGATATACTTGTAAATACACACCATCGATTTCCCGAAAATGTTAATAAATATAGGAACAAAAATGTTCGCTTCCACTGACTTCCTGGGTCGAGTCCTTATCCCCCCTCCCGCACTGCCCTCCTCATTCCCCTGACCGTTGGCAGCGGTTGTCTCAAGACGCGACCGATTTAGTCGTGGTTTTGCTCTCGCGTGGTATTGCCGCGCTGCTGCATATCGAAGAACCGCAACATTTACGGAATACTAATTTCTAAAACATCTATCTTTATACAAGAAACACAAGGGATATGTTATGAGTTTATGAGGAATTACATAATATCATATAAAAGTAAGGATATGAACGAAAAATGCATAAAAAAGCCTTTTATTTTCATCATTTCAGCCGGGTCTATCTGGACCCACCATCGCCGAATGTGTTTTATTTTGAACCTCCGGGTATTACGTGTTAAACCACATTTTAGGAAAAAAATCATGCTTTAAATATAAATTAAGATTTTTAAATTATAAATACAAACCCAATTGAAAATTAAGAAATTATGAAAAGTGTGAATAGTTGATTAAATATTAAAAACCATTTTTTTTTCACATTAATACCTTAATTTCGAAAAAACGTTTTTGATTTGATATCTTAATTATTCCATGATTTAATATTGTTTTTATTAACAATAATTCTGTTTGTTTTTTTTTTAATATAATTTTTTTGTTTATTTTACAGTATAATTATGTTTTTTTTTATATGAAAATTTTGTTTAATTTTATAGTAATTTTTTATAATAATTTTGTTTATTTTATATAACAATTTTGTTCATTTTGTATAATTATGTTTAAAATAATATCAATTGTTTACCTTCTGTCATAACTTAATGCTAATTTTTACCTATGTTTATAGTTTGTTTGTGTACATAATTTGTCAATGCTTATGTCAATATATATATATATAGAAATATACAAAGAAAACTTCAATGGGTAAACAAGAACTTTTCAACAGGGCTTAATTAAATACTGATAACCTCGTGTGTCTTCGATAGTCATAAGTCATAACGATATACTACACGCTGGTCTAACTCCATGCCAAACTAATAAACTCCAATTAGCCACCCCGGGATATCTAAATATTCATACAATTCACGACATCTTCGAAACTTCACAGATCCGAGTCATGAGCTGGTAGTACTTAGTATTTAGCAGTGGTGTGCACAGAGGTAGGCAGTGGGAAAAACGGTGAAGTAATTGATATTTATAAAAACTTACCACGGACGTCGACGTGTTTTGAATGGTTAAACTGCTGGCTCCATTCGAAGGAATTACCTGCCACATCAAATATCCAAACAACTGCATAATTTATGCATAATATATAACTGGATATGCAAATTTTTTTTTTCAACCGCAACAAACGTATGAAAGAAAGCCAACAAGATAAATATTTCGTGAGTAAAGTTGTACTAATCAATGGTGGTACCAACAGATGGCACTAGTTGCTACATTTTTTATCTGAATCGATAGGCACGGAATTTTATAACACCAATGAGTCTTCCCTTGAATGCGCATTAAACCCAAATGTACATTTTTTACCATCAACATTTGAATTTGACATTTTGCATAATTAGTTCCTGCTTTTGACATGCTATAGAAGGGCGATCGTTTTTTTGAAAGTATAGATTGACTTCTCGCAATTATTTATTAAAAAAAAATTGTGACTGGGGTAGGGTATGCATCGCTCATGTGCCTGTATGGAATGCACGCCTCTGGACTTAAGAAATACTTTAATAGTCAGTCAACAATCATGAAAACATTTACGGTACAGAACACTCGCTTGTCAGTCAAAACGCAGTTAAAACACTAAGTTTGCAAGTTGAAAATGAAATAATATGCCATAAAGCATCGAATTGACTTCAACGAAGTGAAAACAGACTTCACATTAAACTTATCTCTTCAACATAAAATACTTTGCATGCCAATTTGGTATATTTTACCGTAGTGCAATTTTTTCTACGAAAGTTTAGTTTTTACCTGCATTGTCGTATTACTTCGGTATTTCTGGTCAATATCATATTTCTTTTTTTAAACATTTCTTTTTAAATTTTAACAATAACTATTATGGTTTAGTTTAAAAAACGGTTTAGTCTTTAAAAAGTTCTCCTATGTAATGATTACTACGTGTGATAGCTGTTTCGCCTGTGGTGAAGACACTTACAGACGAAAATTTTGAAAGTTTTTTGAAAATGGTAATATTAACTGTAAACTTTTGGCTTATTACCCCGGCGTATTCTAAGTTAAAAGTTATAAAAACTTTTTTAACGGAAATGTTGACATGTTTTAAGAATATGTAAAAAAAAAAATTTCGTAGCACTTGCTTGCTGTGTACATTTATTTGTTATCACGCTGAAAATTATATTTTGATGTAAAATAGAACTTCAAGAACAAAGAGTTGATTAACCAGGTCCTGGGTTGTTTTGTTTTGTTTCGTTTGGAAAGAGATTGTAATACTGTGTCTGAGGTAACGTTGACTTAATGCTTGTTAAAGGATTTTTTTCACTAATATTTATTAGAGTTTCTTAATAAATTTATTCCTTCATTTTTACAGGAAGATTCATACTTTTTTTTTTTGTTATGTTATTGGCTTTCACCCATTAAGGGCGATCTCGGCCATATATAATCAGTTAGATTTTAATTGTACAGATTGTTCTTAAAATTAGTTACTTTTAAACAAGATATAATATTTGGGCAAATAAAATTGAAGCAGATAAGTTAGATAAGTTAAACAGTATAAATTTATGTGTTTTTAATCCCCAATGACTTAAATTTTAATGCCATTTTTATAAATGTATTTTGCTAATAAATTGTTAATTTGGGGGGAGTTGAGACTTAGAAGGCAGGGAATACTGGTAGGGAGTACAATTTTAAGTTTTACCAATTCATGCATAAAATTTGGAAATTGGTCATTGATAGGACATTCAAAGAAATTAATAACAAGTATATTTCTATGGATCCATTATTTTATCAATCTACCCAAATGAAAATAAAATAACTAACTACGCTTTTTCTAAATTGGCAGCTATACTCTTTGCCATAGTAAAATTGAAAAAAAAGGAGAAAAAAAATGTCAAAAAAACCGTTTCAAGTTCACATAATGGAAAAAGTTAAATGTGTCGTACATAACTTTAGTAACTCAAAAAATCCCATTTACTTAGACGATTTTCCTGAAATGCTTCAAACCAAATATTTTTTTATTAGCATTATCCATCAATAAAATAAAACAGTTAACTCTTATCAAATATAGCAACATGACATATGTTTTTGGTAATAGTTTTTTTTTAGTTGATACTTTTTAGGTCTAGGTGTGCGATATATAATTTGCTATTTTAGCATTTCAGCATTAAAGCTTCATTCGGTAACAATATGCATTGCATTTAATTTTTTTTCTAGAGACAAGAGTGATTTGACAAATTTCCACGGTTTTTCGTTTGCCTCAATGTTATTGTCAATTAATTAACAATTTATAAATTAGTATCTTTACAATCTCTCGGCAGTTCCATTTCCAAAGTTTTCATTTGCATTGAAATATTTTTCTCCAGATGTGTTGCTCTAGTAAAAATATCTATTTAATGTAATATCCAACCAGTATTATGAGTTAGCATAATTTTCGTGTGCATGTCTTGTTATATCAATTTACTAACAATTTAGTGATTTTTCAAATAGCTGTTACTGAAGGTTTTTTAATGTGCACTAGATGGCCAAATATAAGTTATTAGGGTTTTAAATTTGATGGGCTGTCGTCATTTTTTATGTTCAAAATTTACACCTTCGAAAAACACAAAAGAAATAAAAGTGTATTGGCATGATTGAAAAAATGACTTTAGACGTTTTGAATGGCTGGTCTAAATCTCCTAATAATCGAAACAACCTAAAGATTTTCGTGAATGGAGCAATAGGTTAAATGAGTTAATTTATTAATGGTTTTTATGTTTAATTCGTAGAACTCCATTTAATTTTAAAAATCGATGAAGTGTTTTTAATTTTTATTATTGTGTTTCGGTGTTCAACGCCATTTTCTAACTGCGGTTAATCCACGTTGTGACGTCTTATTTATACGATTTTCTTTTGTCGTTCCAATATCTGTAAATTAAGAAATTAAAAAATGACGTTTAAACGAACAATAATAAAGAAACAAGCCTAAAAATCTCAAAAAGTAAATATCCTAAACTTAATACTAGTGGTATATACAAATTAAAATATGACCACGCCGACTACAACGTTACCAATATTTGTCAGACGGGAAGGGCTTTCTCAACTAGATCCAGAGAACATATACGATGTTATAAAAATAAATGCACTTTTTTCGCAGAACATCTTTTAGTGAATAATCACGTCCCGCTTGACAACAACTAACTAACTAACCATCACGCCGTTGCCCCGCAGGGGTAGGTATACAACAACGACCCTAATAAACCCTTACATATAGAAATAAAAAGTCTTAAAAGTTACGAAAATAATTTATTCACCACTTTTCAGTATGTTCACATTATCAAAACAATATAACACATTTACATAAATCAATCACATCAATAATGTAAAAACCTCACCCAATAGAGAATTTTATTATTTTCCAACTTAATCTGTGTTACCGATAATAAATTATTATTTTTAAAAACTCGTCCAAATTAGAATTGGGTGGGAGTAAAAAAAATCGTATAAATAAGTCGTCAAAATGTGGATTAACGGTATTTTCGGTAATATAATACTAATATTTTATCACAACGCCCCCTGTTTTAAAATTTTAAAACGCCAACGGTGTTTTTCCATTTCAATGGAGAAACAAAATTTAGAGACGAACAGATTCGTTCCAAAGTCATAATTTTTGTTCAGAAGATGGTTAATGCCATAAGCCTTTCGATATTTTGCAGAAAATGGGGTATTACTTCGGACGTATTTTTAGTAGATGGCTTACAAGTTCTAGAGTCCCTTTTTCATATTGCCTAATTACGCATTTGTCTCAGTTTATGCAGTTCATGCCTTAGTCAATAGGTTTATGAATATGATGAAATCTTAAACATTTATTGATCGTTTATTGTCTCCTCTTCTGATTGTTTTTTGAACAACGTCGATCGCAGAATCATTAATCTCGGCGTAACGGTAAATAGGTTATACGTTAACAGTTCCAAGTACCGATGGGAATAATGGAATGGGAATGAATTATTTTCTACTAACACCAATACTAATAAAAAAAAACGTTCTATCCCATCTGCTAAGACTTTTAAGAATCCCGCTTTATTTTACGATTTATGCAGAATCGTATCACAAGACTTTTAAGAATCCCTCTTTATTTTACGATTTATGCAGAATCGTATCACAAATTTCGTAGGATTTGTTATTACGCATACCTGCTTTCAGCGCTTAGGAGATCTTTCAATCTGAATTTCTTACTTAGTGACTACCCCACATCTTCATTTGTTGTACAAAAAATTTAAGCAAATTTTTAAATTTATTGCAGAGCGGAAGAGAAATGTTTAAATTGAAGTCTCTGAAGATTTTCTGCGAAATTCCCAACTTATTACTGCAACCGCTGTACGTTGTAATTTATAATATCAAAGAACGTAATTTTAGAAACTTCTTCAGGGCTGCCTACAAAGAAATATTGATAGAAATATTATTTTACAATAAGAAATATAAAATCATAGCTACATACCTTTTTATTAATTCATGTTTTAAATGTACGTTTTGCTTTGTGGGAATTGTTTTCACTCCTGATATAGTTTATTTATATAAATTTGATGTTATTTTTTAAGCATTCAAATATGTTGCATAATTTGTGTTTTCTGTATTGTGTTCCATTCAAGGTATAAAATAAAAAATATTTATTAACTCACCTAAAAACAGATTCAATATTAATTATATCTTCAAAAGATTGGAATTCACTTTGTGGCGTCATTGTTAACAAATTAAGTTTTAAGAATTACTGTTTATTCGCCGCTTTACTTTACATGTGTCGAAAGCGATGTTTTCTTCTTCAGGAATATATAGAATACTGATAATAAAAATGTCAAGTATAGAAAAATTATAAAAATAGAACACAATAATGTAAGAATAGACTAATTATAAATATGAACGAAAGTTGATTTAAGTGGGTAATAATTAAACAAAAATGCTAATAGATAAATTATTATAAAATATTGAAAAACAAATTAATATTATAATTTTTTTTTTTTTAAATTGTTAATGAAATAAATTCAAGAGATAGCTATTTAATTTTTTTTTTAATTATTTATTAATTTTAATTCACCATTAACGCTTTTTCTGATTTCTAAAATTTAAAATTAGTCTAATTTTAAACCGGTTGTATTTGTATGTAATTTTTTTAAACCTTTATTTATATGATCGGTTTCTAAAATGTGATTGACAGATTCAGAATAGTTGTTATTATTTAATAAAGTGGTGAATACAAAGCAAATTTTTTAATTCATTTATTAATTAAATCTTTTAGAATGAATAGAATATATATGAATAGTTTTAAAATCTATAATTAATAACAATCCACAACTGGAAGAAATAAATATTACACGGAATCCAATACGATTTGGATGATTTTAAAGTTACCAATTAATAAAACGGATTTAGAAATATACTGACAGATTAATATACATTTTTATAATGGCTACATTGTTGACATCTTACAAGACCTACTCTTACTGTACTGCGTAAAACCAAAGAAATTGTATCGCTATCTGATTGGGCTACTCGGTGAGGCGGGTTGAGGAAGGGACTGAAGGAACCGATTGTTAAAGTGGATTTGTGAAGGCTAAGTATAACTCACTTCATCCGATACATAAGCCTTACAACATAAGGAGTCGTTTTCGTGCTGCCAATAATGCTACTGATGTTCCACTGTTTCCGCTTAGTGTTTTTGCTGGTGCATCGATGTGCAAGTAATCAATACTTCCACAGCAGGTCCATTGTAATACAAGTTAAATAGACTCGGCGTGAAATTATGTACCTTGTAATAATGGAAACCGCTCGCAGCTGCGCAGAAGAGAGGCAACAGACCTATCAAGTATTTCAAGGATTTAATTTGGATCTGCTACCGAATTCATTTTCACTAAATGAGAAGGATTCATTTTTAAAAGCTGTCATTCAAGACTAAGACGTATATAAGCAATGAAAGTATTCAAAGACGTATATTTAAATGAATGAAAATAATGCATCAATAAGCGTTTTCAGCATTATTGAAGATTTCTTGGATAAAATAAAAATTACTAAATTACCTTATGATCCAAATATCAAATCAGGCCAATACTCTTTGACTTATTTTTAACATTTTTATTTGTTCTATCTATTAATTTTTTTAGGATTGAATAACCAAGTGCCCTGATCGTATTTAATCGTTACTGTAATTTCTCACATTCTTCTTGATCTTCCATGGCGGTGATCTCAGCGTATTCATCAGTTCAGTGATGTGAAACGCGTTGTCAATAATACATTTTTCTATTCATACCCCTTGTATTTTCCCCAAACCACTTAAAGATTCGAGGCAGCAAGGCGTTGATATAGTACTTTGCCTATCGAATATTAAATATGTGTCACATACGGTTTAACATTATAATGCCAAAGGCATAGCGGGCAACGGGCGTGCCTATTCACAATTTCCTTATTTTATGAGATCAAAAAAACTATTACAGTTTTGTATCCATGTCAAAATATCACGCATGAATAAACAATACCGCCTAACTCTTATGATAGCCTTACTCTTGTGACTGTGTAACGGGTTGAAAAACTCACCCCGTTTCTTGTCTATGACATTGGACATTACGAAGGACAGGTATCATCATCCTTATTTGAAAAGAAGAAAAAGACTTGAGTCTTGTTCGGCCCCATCGCAGCACGAACTCTTCTACACCACAACAACTAATTCGCAGCGGCCATGGATATAAAGGTAAAATAACCCTTTTATCGTTGTATTAGAATCCCGATTATAGCTCTATTGAGCATTTTTCAATTCGTCATTTCATAATGATATGGCGCCCTTTTAAATATCGAGACGATCTTACCTTTCGCAGTCAAATAATTTGTTTATGAACTCAAATGTTTTTAATGTAAATGCAACTGTAAAACTGCCTAGATTATTATTGTTCCGCGCTTACATAGTGTTAAATGAACTATTTATCAATGCGTCTTCGAGATTAGTACACCCCTGATAATTTTATAAGAGTCTTAATTATTATTTAACGTATGTAACCCTCTCCGACTATTGTTCTACTCATCTCAGGATTCGTGGGTAAGACTGATGGATGAAGCACGGGGAAGTGGGATTTATATCATGATACAGTAAATAAAACCCTATTTAAAGGAAAGAACATAATTTATTGATTCTAAAACCACGATTATCATGGTGGAGCAAAGAGAAGAGTAAAGAGAAGGATTAAGTTAAAACGAAAAGGTTTAAATAATAAATTATGGTTCTTATAGTCCGATTCTTCTCCTCAGCATCATGGAAGGCCTCTCCAGTCCTGATGCTCACCGATTTCCGCCGTCACCTTCAGCGAAATCTATGACGACTCTTCTGAAGCGCCATCCGCCACGGCTTCTTCCGTGGGGTTCAGACAATGGTATGTGAGGATGCTACCTTATGTCCTGTTTGGTCGTCGATACAGCAACTGACCCTCATGTGCGTTCATCACTCTTCTGGGATTTTCTCCAAAGCAGCAGGCACGCGCGGTTTTGTTTCATAGCCTCGCAATTTGGCCATCAATAAATCAATAAACTAAAACATACCCACTTCGGGTAAATTCAATAGACGCACTCCGACGTCAAACAAAACAGAAAATTAACACATAATCCCTCCTAAAAAACACTTCGAGCTCGACCGCCCGTGTCAGGTTATATCCGACGCCATGTTGACTTGCTCCCTTCCGTCGGATGTCTCCCATAGACATTCTCTCACCAATCTCTTACGTAGACAATCATCATAATCATAGACGCGGGGTCAGTATTTACGTTACACGTACCTTTTCGTTAACAATTGCTACACAACATTCTCTTTAAAACAAACCATTATTTTAATGAATTATTAACTTCATATATAATTCAAAGCTTAGCAAATCTTGTCAAATTTATTTTATACAATTCGTAAAATAGAATTTAGTTTCTGTATTTGAATTCGTTGAATATATTTGTTCTTGAAATCAAATGAGACGCAAAAAAAATATATGCGATAGTTGATCAGATTATAAATGTAATAACTTCCCGGATATTGCTGCCTTAAGAATTATTCCGATCAAAATTGATAAATTGTCTATAAAATTCAAATAGGTACATATACATTGTGTAACAGTGATTGTATATGTTCAAATAATAATACGTAAATAGAACGATTTCTATATAGGTACAAATATAAAATGAAATGTATCAATAAAAGGCGAGTATCTTAGAAGTCGGAGCGAGGTAGGCAGATAGAGAGCAGAGAGCCTTGTTGAACGGGTGGTTTCTGGCCATCTGACTATATTTTTAGTATCATTGTGGCAGGCGAGTTACAGAGAACCCAATCTCTCTCTCTCGCGGACTGAGGGTGATGGTTACCTGGGGGATGGTTTTTTTTCTACCCGATATGTAGGCTGCCTATGGCAACATATAGGACTTTATACTGATTTTTTTTTAAATTTTTGTTATTTTTTTTTTGATCGGTGATACCTACTTTATTCAGTTTTTGTTTTTGTTTATAATTTGTCTATTCTTACATTAACTGTGTTCTATATTTTATCATTTGTCTATACTTGACATTATTATCTTTTAGTATTCTATATATTCCTAATGAAGAAAGCATCGCTTTCATAAAGTGGTGAATAAAAAATAATTTTAAATTAATTTATATCTAATCATTCTATCATCATAATATCATTTGATATCAATTATTGTTAAAATTAATTATATATTTAAAAATATATACATTTATTATGACATAAAATTTTTTTAAAGTAAGTTATTTTTACAGAGGATAAAACATTTGTTTAAATAAAATTAAAAAATTATAATTGAAAGTGTATGCCATATTTATACCTTCTAATATGCAATATTCAACCCTTGAGGTGATTTATCACAAAAACGGCGCTATACAAATCATTGAACTATTATTATTATTATTATTACTATTA